>APFE031676298.1:330815-424070 GCA_000404065.3 Pinus taeda | reverse complement strand
AATCCAAGGTTTACCGATAAGTGATCCCCTGGCTCCTCAACAATAATATGAGGTTTACCGTTTGTAATACGTGTGTGCCTGGCGTCGTTCCCAACGAGGGAGGATTGATCCCCTCACTGGTTCGGACACGAGCTCGTGCTTCTCCTTTAAGAGGAGCTTTCCCAGAGTATAAATGCAACAGTTGGATTTACCCTACCACAAGATAAGCTACTTGTTTGGTTTCGCTGTCTTGGAGAGTTAATTACTCTCCTACTCCAAGACACTAGCCTGATCTATATTGGTGCTTCAGAGCCCTAGAAATGTAAAAATTACTAGATGAATTTTAATTAAGCGCTGTGTTATTAAGGTTGTTATTACTCAAATGGGTAAATGGATATGAAACCAATGGTGTTATGACCCGACCCAAAACTGAATGCAATCGAATATGATAATGTAATCTTTTCAATTCGATGAATCCTAACTAAAGTAAGGAGAGAGTTTCCATTCACTTCCAACAATGCAAAAAATTGATCACTAAGAGAAAATATAACAAATTCTCTAATGCACTAATTTCATCAAGATAAACTAATGCAAATCATTTTCAAAACCCTTTTTTTTTAATTTTTTTTTGTGTAAATTCAAATCAAAGAAAACTGATCTAAATCTACGATTGATTTTTTCAGAATGTAAACTATGCAATTGTAATCTACGCACAATTCACTTGAAAAGTATGCAAATGTAATCTATGCACATTTTTCATTCATATTCCGAAAAGGAGAATTCTAATTATGCAAATGTGATCTATGCAAGAGAATTCTCAAACACAAGATGATTCTAATGTAATCTAAGAACCAATCAAGTGCAAGTCGAGAAAATTGGGTGAGAGTTCCAAAGATCAAAAAATAAAAACACTCAAAGGCGATTAACACTCATACACAATTTAGCCCCCCCCCCCCGGCGAATGAGGGGGAAATTTTTTTGCAAAAATAAGAGCAAAAAGATGCAAAATTGTGAACATACTGAGACAAACCTCCAAGTAATGACCAAAGGAAATCAAATTTAGAATTTCTCAAAAAAGAGACTCAAAACACCCAATTGATAAAAGCTTAAAGCAGGAATGCCAATGAAATTAGCCAAGATGAAAACTTCTGACAGGTAACCAGTGAATCTGGGCAGCAATAAATAAACTATAAACAAAATCTAATGGGTAAAAATGAAAAAATTGAAATTTTCTAAGCTTTTGACAGGGGTACGCAGGCAGCCTATTGGCACAGGTGCGGCCACGCTCTGTGTACAAAGCAAAAGTGCGTACTAGTACGCACTGTACTTAACTCAGAGGGTGCGTACTGCTCTCAAAATCAAGAAAAATAAAAACTAACTCAACCCTAAGCTATTCCACCCAAATTCACAGTTAATCAGTCAAAAACTAGAAAGAAATCAGAGTTTCTCAAATCAAAGTATCAATCAAAACAGAAAACAATCAAATCCATGGATTCCCCAGCGGAGTCGCCAATTTGTCATGCGGAAAGAGTTATTTTTGCGGACAAACCTAACCTCCCTAGGAGTCTAAGACTCTCTAGTGACAAACAAACCAAACAAGAGCAATCCTTCTCTAAACACACATTATTCTATGAGAAATCAAGTGTTTTCCGATCTTACCTTAGGTCCAACGCTTGTTGTAGCAGTCCAGCCTTGCTGATCCAGATGAGCTCCTCCTTCACTTTAAGACCTGCATACACTAACAAAGCAAACGATTACATAACACCTGAATATTTCATAAAACAAAACATATTCATCACATAGACCAAGGAGTACATGAAATAATTCATTAACAACAAATCATTGAGAAGAATGGACAAAATATTTGATTTCACTTCTATGCTTGATTCATTTGTCACCATTCAAAGCCTCCTTTTGCCCATTTTTTAAGCCTCTCCCTTTTTCACTAAAGCCTCCAACTGGCTGGGTAGTAAATTTCCTCTATTAAATCAATACTTCATGTTTATTTGTAACAATTTATTTACAATTTCACCATTTATTTGTTGCAACATTTGTACAAAGCAATTTATTTTCAAGTGGTACCATATACACCCTTTCACACACCTACTCACCATTAATTAAACAATGCTTAGTTCCCGAAGCTAAGCCTTCAAAATAAGACCTAACTTAACAAACATTGATTAAGCCCACTTCGTCATTAAAACAATCTTTTAGCTAGATTAATATTGATGGGATAGGCATCCAAATTAAACACCCATTGATTACTATACATTGATACATAGTTGGTTGTCTAATAAGAAGCTTAGAATCCTTCACCATCCAGTGGATAGAACCGATGTGAAAAATAAACTTGTGAAAGGGGAAAGGCCTAGATTGTGGATACTGGTGGTTCCCCTTAATTATCCTAAATCTTGGCTTAGAATCCATGTTTAAATTTGAAACTCAAAAGATGAGATTCTCTTACTCCCACCAGATGTAGATAACCTCCGTGACCATTTTTGTAGGTAAAACCACCCTATACGTGGTTGTTGTAGGAAGCAACCACACCTATTCGTACCTTAACTCAACCTTGCTCGTGACCTTGATCATCTAAGAAATTAGCTATTTGGAAATACATTTTTAAACGTAGTTTAGGACTTGTTTAAGGTGTATTCCATCTTCTAGGTTAGAGTATTTTTATTTGTTAGGATGATATTGCTTAAATTAGATTAGCAATAGCTCTTAGTTAGAAATTTACATTGCACCACTACACATATTTTTTTTGTGTGTTGTTTCTTATTTTGATTTTCCTTTTCATCCATTTAACGTATTAGTTCCAATCTTCGAGACTAAGAGGCCCTCACCCTCGGTTTCCTTTAGGAAACTCTCTTACACATACTCAATGAGTTAGGGTCCCTCCCCATAGTCCACCTTCACATTCTAGCTCATTTAAGTATTATGGTAATTCATGTGCTTATGAATCCACCCAACCCCAACCTACTACCATGGTTGGTGTCAACCCTAGCGGTAACATCAATCCCACTATAGGAGCCAATAACAAAGGTAATGTCAGTGTCGATACTAGTAAAAATGTGGGTCCTAATCCTAGAAAAAACATAGTAGCACCTATTGGAAACATCGTTACTTAGTTGTTTCTCCCCTTTATGGATAGCTTAAACCTCCTAAATCTAAGCCAACTCATCAATGGTCCTCTCTTCCATGATTCGACATGGCCTTGATCCCAACCAAACTTCTCTCTAATACCCCAAATTTTGAAGGGAATTATAGAGATGATGATTCTAACCATATCTAATCTTTCCACATTTGGTGTTCATCTAACTCCATAACAAAAGAATCTATCTCTATCAATCTGTTTTAATGCACAGTAATTGGGGTTGCATATGTTGACTAGCCTTGTGGCACTCACCTAGTTTTTGTTACCATTGTGAATGCTTTCCTCTCGTGCTTTCAATGACCTATCCATCATGATACCAATATAGATATTTTAAATAGCACCACACCATTTCCATCCATATCACTAATCACATATAGGAGTGTCATGACAGAGCTCATGTAAAGCTCTGGAACCCAATGAGCACATTTTCATGGATTGGTTTTTGGAATGACTCCTTCCTCCCATCACCAAGGACGTTTCTTCAACATTCCATTGAACCAAGGAACATGCCATTCAGAATGCAATCCAATATGACTTGATCTAGGCCCATTCAATCTATTTACACATTGTCATCCATTATGATCCTCATTCTTTCCTTGGTGATCATTACATACCAGGGGCATATCATGCTTCTAATGATGTGATTGGGTTTCTAGCATACCATCAACCTTCCACATATTTGCAAGGACACATGGGATATGACCAACCCTAGGGGTGCCTAATACCTAGATCCCTCTCACGTTGTGTCACAAGGAAGCATGAGTACCTCTTATTCCTATGTGCATCCACATCAGCCTATGCCTAGGCATGCGTGCACACCACCTATCTTCTAGAATTTAGTATCCAACCCATATTAGTAGACACCTCCTTTCCCTTAGTAGACACCTCATTTGTAAGGATAGTTGTATGCTCAATATATTGCAGACAATATCCCTAATCCAAAGAAAAGGAACAAGGGGAAAGGAAAAAAAAGGACTAAACTCAAGGAAATCAAGGTAACCAAGGCCAAAAATCTAACTCCATCTGGGGTGACAACTCAGATATCATAACTCAACAACAAGGAAATCAACCCAAGAATAAAAATGATATTTGCATGAACAAGCCTTATGTTTGTCGTGGTACATATGACCACTACACTCACGAGTGTCCCCTCCTCCTTGAGAAGCGTAGGCTATGGGAAAGTCAAGAGGCTACAAAAATTGGGTATTAACCTCCTTATACTACTACTTATCCCTCTTTGTAACTATTTTTGTTTTGGAATCCCTTCCCTCAACAAGGATATGTGGCCACTCATGATGGCTAGAATGATCCTCCCACTCCACCTCCCAACCAACTAGGAATGGAACATATCAGATATAATGATGGATTCTATCGACATCAATATGTCCACTTAGTTGCATCAATATGGTTCTTCTCTTGTGATACAACAAGAACTGACCAAAGATCCTTTTTCTTCAACAAATTGTACTATTATATCCTTCGAACAAAAATTGAGGTTCCTCCAAATATCACCAGGGGACCATTATGTCAAAATGATACCACTTCCCTCCGATGGGCTACCCATCATTAGAGTATTATAGATTACTTGGTTCAGTATCTTGCCACCATGACAACACTGGAAGTCATACAAATGTTCCCTTCACAATGTAAGGTTCTACTCTCTACTTTGGGAACTATGGATCCATCTGATTATCAAATTATTGTCTTTGGTGTGGATAAAGTAGACATTCCTCATATGCCCCATCCATTTATTTCTAGATCCATGTATCCATCAAGAATGCCATTGTCCAATAGTGTATCATTGATGAAGGAGCATCCACATGTGTGATGTCCATTCAATTTAGGAAACAATTTGACTCTACAAAACTCCAACCATCTACAATCACACTTAGAGCATATGATGGTTGTGCCTTGCAACCAGTAGGCTTGTACCAAAATTTCTCCATCAAATTAGCTAGAAAGCATGTCTTGATTGACATGGAGGATATTGATGCCCCTTTAGAATATAACCTATTTCTAGGGTGTAGCATCATGTATGCCATGAAAGTAGTATGTTATTTTGTCTATCATACCATGACCTTCCCCCATAATGAGAATGGTGTCACCAGTAACCAATTAACAGACTATGGTCTAAAGCTTCCTGTTCATACCAATAAATGTCATTTCCTCAATGGGTGGCAATGACACATTTCCTTATTTTAGTGAGATCATTCCTAGAGTCTACAAAGACTCCTCTTTACTTGGGGTATATTATGGCCCACCATTTGTCTCAACTACACCTAACATCCCTCAAGTATGCATGGTGTCCAAGTCTCAAACTGCTTGGAAGCATCATCCCTCTTTCTAATAGCCAAATCCCATATAATATGCTACCACAAATTCAAAAAATCTAGCTAGGGGTGTTTCTCATGTTCATTATCCATTAGGTAAAATACCTTTTTTACTCCCACTACAACAAATAGTTAGCATGCCTGTGATGGCTATGTTGAATTTTCCTAATCTCAAATTGGGAATTCTAGTTTAGTACTTGGATCCTCTTGTAAATACTCCTTCAAACCATGTTAAACTATATTTGTATTTGAGACCCATCCATCCTATCCAAACGACCACGTCCGTTGCTTTAGTTTGACCAAAAATCAACAAGAGTCTTCTCATATTGTTCAAGGATCCTATAAGGGGGGAAAGTTAAGAAGAAGGGGGGCACTGATAAGACAACTCCGACTATGGCCACTCAACCATCTATAGATAAGCCTACACCTATTGGGTCCCTCATTTTTTTTATAACAATTTGGAAAATGTTGATTAGGGTTTTGGTTGGAAGATGGTCGCCGAAGAGATTGTTGGATAAATTGAAGTGAATGGCTAAAACAACCAGATATTGAGAATGATTGGAAAGAAGTGGCAAGGGAAAATAAAAAGTGGTTACAATGGAAATTTTAGAGGCCAAAAAGAAAAATAAGTGCACTGGAATTTGAAATAATAAAAGACAATAACAACCAAAACACCCAGAGTTTTTCAAAATGGACTAGATCAAGTGAGCGGTATCAAGGAAAGGAAATCTATAAGAATCCTAAGAAAAGATGGTAGAGAGAGAGAGATATTTATAGAATATATTGAAATGTTGTTGGTGTGATGATTGAAGGTTATTAATGGTTTCTATCTATCTCTGAATTTTGTTTCGCATTTTGATCTGATAGTGATCTAAGCTCTCACATATGATGAAGAGCCTTTTATAATGTAATTATCTAGTTGCTAATGAAAGATTTGTTGCGAGAAATGTTTATGTGTTCTAATGTTGACTAATTCTTTAGCCTCTTAAAAAAATTCAAAGGTTATAACTTAGAATTCTTTTTGTCATTTCCTGATATCTTGCATTCCTATTATTTTTCTGATTACATTATGCCAATAAATGCAAGGACTTATATGATTTTTGCATGTAATGGATGGATTATTTGTTGATCCATTGTTGATGTTTCTCTATGATCCCTTATTTATATTAATTCTTGGCACTCCTTTGGTGAGACACCTCTCTTTCTTATCAAGAGAGGTGGAAATAATGATGGATTGCTAGACCACGATGGACTCCTTTATTGGAACCTTGTTTCTGAACCTAGGGTCTACCTCTCTTAAATTTTTAAGAAAACAACACTATCAAGTGGTTTGTGTATTCAAGTTCATGCCACCAATAATTTTGCTACTCTCCCTCGGTTAAAGGGTTTCATTACCTTCTATAAACTTTAGCTAGACCCATTGGTCCCTGAGGTGCAAGCCACTCTACATGAATCATCTAAGAATAAAAAATAATTACACGCAAACCACCCATTCACTCTGTGTGAAACATATAGACATTATTAACACCACTCCCCTCATCTCTCACATTTTCATGTTACACTTGTTGTTCATGAAATGGATGTCACTCATAGTGGAGTTTCCACCCCTCTACTTATGGCCCTTGGCACCTCTTTTTTGTTGGGGTAGGGAACCTTTCAACCCACCATCGTGATTGGTCCCCCTGATGTGGAGATGGTATAAAATACCATACGTATAATTTACTTTTCATCATCTATAGGGTCGACACCCTCAAACTCCTTTGGAGCGTTTGACTGTGTACCTTTGGAAATGCCTTCTATCTCTGAGGTCACTTTGGTCTCAACATTGGCTGAGCTTTAGTCCACTAGCCACTAGTATCCCTACATACACATTATGCATGTGAACCATGTTTCCCATGATGATGATTTAGATAAATCTTCATTGTCTCAATCATGTGGTCCTTCAAAGTCTCACATTCTAGTCTTTGACTCTAATGAGGAAATCATGGAGTTTATGGCCATACCATATTATCCATTGGATGATATGCATCATCATTCCTATTTTCTCCCATCGCAACCAAGTCCATCTTACCAATATGTGTTGGAATTGAAATAATTTATTCCTAGTCCAGTAGATTGGTTCAAGAACCCCATTCCTACACTAGATGGTTTCAAAGAGTGGAATATGGGTAATATTTTTCCTACCATTAAGGTGAATATCTCTAAAAAACTTTTTTTCGACAAATACATCTCCCTTGGGGCACAATGCACACCTAAAGAAGTTGATACCTACATTGAGTTGTTTAAATAATTCCAAGATATATTTATTTTGTCCTATTTTGAGATGTATAGACTTGATCTAGCCATTATTGAGCACCACATCAACACTTGGTACGATGCCATCCCAGTCTGCTAAAAGAAAAGGTTTAGTCACCTTGTCATATATGATGCCATTAAGGTTGAAATTAGTAAGCTTAAACAAGAATAATTCATTTATATTATCACTTATACCTCTTGGGTCAACAACCTAGTTCCCATTTTGAATACACAAGGAACCATGCATGTCTATATAGAATTTTGAGATCTAAATAAGGCATGTCCCAAAGAAAATTTCCTCATGCCCTTTATTTATCAAATCACCGATGAGTGTGTGAGTCATAAGGTTTTATCTTTTATGGTTAGATTCTTAGGGTATAATCAGATTAGAATCCTCTTTACAAATCAACATAAAACCATATTTACTATTCCTTTGGGAACCTTTGCATATAGAGTGATTACTTTTGGACTAAATATTGTTGAAGCCACTTTTTAGCATGACATGCCATATTTCTTCCATGACTTGACCCACATTATTATTTCCTACCTTGATGATCTCACCACTCACTCCAAACAATGGTCACAACACTTAGAAGATTTACATACCATATTCCTTTTATGTCACAAGTATAATATATGTCTTAACCCTATTAAGTGTGTCTCCTACATCTGTGGGCTAGTCTTCGGATGGGGTTCCCTGGGTCAGTTTTGGGGTTAAAAAACAAGTTTTGATGTAAATTTTGGTAAAAAGATGTAAAGTCTCTACAAATTGTGGATGCGGAGCACATAGATAGTTATAAGTCAAAATGGGTTTAGACTCTTGTCTATGTAAAGTAAAGTAAGTTTTGAGATCTACCCATGGTCCGCGAACCATGGGATTGTATGAAGAAAAGCTATAAATAGGCGTGTCTTAGAGAGTCTAAGACTGTTGGCTTGATGGCTCTGACCTAGGTTCAACGTTAGTCAGCCAAGCAAATCCCTACACTATTGGCCCTTTCGGCATCGGCCCACGGAGCGTAAACTGAAGTCTCACCCGAAGTAGTATGGGGGATGCAGGAACCAAGTTTCTGCACCCTGAGATGGTTGTGATTTTGGTTTTACACTTTAAATCTACCTTCGTGTAGATCGATAAGCCTTTAGGGCTTATCAAAGTACTTCTTTATTAGTCTTTCAGAACCTCCGTGAAGGTATGCGATCATCCTTCGCGTAACCCTAATAAGTGATTCAGGCACTTACATGCCTATGTAACTACTTTGTTGTATAGTTTCCTGAATTATCTTAAGTGTTTGCCAACTCTACCATGCAATTAAGATTATCTTTGCGTAAACATATATCTCTACTTGCGTTCATATAACATAGGAAAACATATAGATTCACACATCAAATTAGCAATAAAACATAAACCCAATGCTTAACATAACATAATCGCATGCAATTGACAAAAGTAAAATACACAGTGATTTCGGAATACTCCTCTTTATTGATGACTTATATTTCCAGTATAGACTCTAACTTCCCTGCGTACATAGCTGTAGGGATCCACACACTCAGAAACAAACTTCTACCCTAGGCCTCTGTACACTCAGCTGTAGAGCCTCTTTCCTATGCTAAGACTCTCACTCTTAGCTCTTCATAGACTCATCAATGACTCCCACTATGACTATCTCCCTCCTACTAAAACTCTTATAACACTTCATTTTATACAATCCCATGGTCCGCGGACCAAGGGTGGATCTCATCAAGCCAACACAACCTATCTAAACTAAGTACAAAAACCATTTTTGACACTTGATATCTTTGCGCTCCACAACCACAGAATGCGAAGACTTTACATTCCCTTATACAAAATTTGGGGTTTCTGCCCCAAAACTTAAGCTTTTAACCCCAAAATTGATCCTAGGGGACCCGTTCCCAACAATTCCATGTAAAAATATATAAATACCAAGGATGATGGGACATGTATTCCAAGCTGAATGGTGGGCAGGACATCTTAGTGGGTGTTCATTTGGTTGTTTATGTCTAAGCAAATTGGCAAAGGCAATGTTTAAGGCATTTGGAAAGGGATGAGGCATTTAATTGGCATTTTATTTATGAAAATAATAGAAATTAGGAGAAAAGGAAGGTGAAAGGTCAAAGGTTGCATGTGAGGAGGAAATTGAAGGGAAATAATGGAAAATGAAGAAAATAGAGGCCTCATCCATAAAAAGGCTTCTGAGGATCAGTTGGAAAGCTTGGTTAGCGAAGATTAGATCAGATCAGTTTTGGAGCTCTCTCATTATTCTCTCTCTCTCTCATACTCTTGGAGACTTAGAGTTTTCTTGGAGCACTCTTGGTGGGTGTGGCCTACTTGGATCTTTTGGAGCAAGAAGGAAAAGAAAGAGCAGGAAAGCACAAGAGGGCATCAAGATTAGCAACTACATCATATTTTCTTGTAGGTGCTAAGTTTCATGTATGATTTCTTCATTAGTTTTGGCATGCATGTCACATGCATGTGGTTTGTTGGTTATGATCTATCACCAGCATAGAGGATTTCCTGGATCGATTGTGGATTGGTTAGCCTTGCCATTTCCTAGATAACCATGGAGATTGTGGGTTTATTTCCTTATTTTGTTTTGCTTGCCTCTCATGTTTCCTTAGCTTGGGTTGAGTTATTAGTTCCTGGAAGCGTTGGTTGGAAAAACACTTTGGAAGCCCTGTAACAAATCTGGTTGAGTTACTAGTCTTGGAAGCCTTGGTTGGACAAATGCTTTGGAAGCCCTGGTTGTACAAACACTTTGGAAGCCTAGTAAAATATATGGGTTGAGGTACTAGTCTTGGAAGCCTTGGTTGGACAAATGCTCTGAAGCCTGACAACAACCATGGGTTTAGTTACTAGTCCTGGGAGCTGGGTTGGAACAAACACTTTGGAGCTGTGGATGGCTAAGATAGAGATCGATATGATGATGGTTTTGTGATGTCCAAACATGAGGTGGAATCACTATTTGAAGGGGTGAGGTGTATGGCCTCTGGAAGCCCTGGATGAGTTTTTATTGATGTGTTTTACAATATCCCAAATTCATGCTTATAATATGGCATGGGGGTGAATGGTTGAAGAGAGATTTGGCTTAGCCATTCTATGGTCGGGTGGAATGTGGAAGTCCCATCCTGGTTTGGATTTTGCATCATTAATGAAAGGTAATATCTCCTGGTATTTCTACGAGTATTATGATGAATTATGTGTGGTGTATATGGCTATGATTTTATTGGTATTTATGTCCCCATTATGCTCGTTATATGTATATTTTATGACAAAAACTATGTAGAGATCTCAACATGTCTTTAATTGTATGTGAATGGATAATGTGTCTATGACCTAATAGATGATAATGCAAAAAATGGCATTAGGGAATAATGGTTCATAGTGATTCTCAGATAAGTATGAGATCCTTACACTTAACTATGTTATTTACACATGTAGGTTACATGTTGATGATATGTTTGACGAAATGCTTATCATGGCTAGTAGGGATCTAGTCAAGGTCTTGAATAAGTATTTGCTTTAGTACTTTCATTTCCATGTTACTTTATTAATTTGAAGAGATGGATTAGTTCTGGGCAGTGTCATGGGCTTTGAGCCTGAGAAAGTGGCTTTAATCCCAGGGTCGTTGGCACAATGCTGATAATTTTGGTCCATAGTCGCTGGCAGGTAGGCCTGTCAGAGTGGCGTTAGGTCGTTGGTCGCTCCCTTTCCCATAGCATGAGAGTGGCTATGGCCCAAGAGACCTAAAATAGCAGTGGGACCTAGGGATAGGCTGTCTGAGTGGCTAAATTGTCCTCTGAGGGTTTTGTTGATGATGTTGGATGTCTGTATGGTGTGTTTCTATCAGTTTCACTTCCTTAAGGCGACTTAGGAGGTTGAATCATATCATAGTGGCCTCTCGTTGCGTGTTTACCTTGGCAAGTTGGTTGCTTGGGTAGATGTGGGAGGAGGGTGTTATAGAGTGGTAACAGAGCGTGGTTGTGTTCTCCTTGGTCTGTGCGTTGAACATGCTTTCATGTTGGTTGCATATGTGTTCCTTATGCATGTGGTCCATGTTCTTGTTGCATTTGCATGGTGTTGATCTTGGTTGTAGTGATGTCAACATGTGAATGTTGAAGTTGTTGTCATAGAGTATGTATTCATGTGTGTGTGGTTGATTAAGCATTTTTATGAATGTCAATGTTCACATGTTATTGAATGCATGTGAGGTTGTTGTTGTCGTTTTCATGCATGAGGTCATGGTTTGTGTAGTTGATATGGTCATGCATTGATGACTAGACTCTATCTAGAATGGTGTGTATATGGTTTTGCACTCATGTGTTTTATGTCTATATGTATCTTTTATGCATGTATAGTCTTGGTTATAGTTATGCATGAAATGTAGGTCAAACATGCCTTGTGAAGTCATTACATGCAATTTAGGTCATCATTGTGATATTGGTTGTTATGATGCTAATGTGTTGGCATGGATATAGTAGGATATGGAGATCATCATAATGAGGTTGCAGCATTGGACTTTGGGGTAAGATAAGATCGTCATATAGGTATTGTATGTTTGGCATGCAGGTGTGTAAGTTAAGGATTTTCATATGCATTAGATTTATGTACATGTCTTTTGATGTTATGGTTACATTCATGATAGATGTTAGTTTATTAGTGTAGTTATATGCATGTGTCATATAGTCAAGAATGGTAGTAACTTGTGGTTGTATGGATTCCTATTTTTGTTTATGTTAGATAACTTGATGATTAGGTCATATGTTGTTGATGAGCATGTTATATGCTAACTAATTGTTGTTATATGTTAGTTAACTTGACGATTAAGGTTATAACATTAATATCTTGATGTTATATGTTGGTGAGCACCAGTATTGCAGCAATAATGCTGCAACTCTTGGGTTGCCTACTTTACTCTTGTCAACCCGGTAGTTCCTAACAAACTTGGAAGCAACAACATTGTATGCACAAGTACTAGTTCTTACTGCAGGTTGTCACTTGGTCAGCTGGTGCAAGATCACTAGGAGCTCAAGCCAACTTCTATGGATTCCAGAAGAAGCTCTATATGTGATGAAAGAAAGGAAATCTTACTCTACAGAGGCTACTCTAATTGCAGAAAGGAAAAAGACTGAAATGTAAAGTAAACCTAGCAAACCCTACTTAACCAACTAATCCTACTTTTGCAGGAAGCACTATGAAAACCATGAAATGAATGACATTACCTACTCAAGAAGTAAACAACATCTACTCAAGCTATTTCTAGAAGTAAATGAGCAAAAAACATCTTTTTGGATTTTATGTATTTTTATGTGAAATTAACATGCATGTATTTTATTGTGTGTGAAGGTCGAAGCGAATAGGTGGTGTTGAAGGGAAACTTTAGGGTTTGAGGAGATGTAGGATGGTGTATATGGGTCCTAGGAAGTCTCGTGTGGCCTTCTGGAGGATTTTCCCACACTCAACCTTCAAAAGAAATCCTATAGGAAAATCTACAGGAGGACATAGGGGATCTACAGGAGGTTTACAAGAGGTCTACAGGAGGATGTCGAGAGCCGTTTTGAAGGTTTTAAAGGTGTGAGAGTGGGTGGAAAAGGTAAATGAAGGTTGGGATGATGTGTCAGGGTGCCTAGGGTCCACCAAGGATCACTAGGAGAGAGAAAGATGATTGGGCGAGAGGAAGAAATCCTATGGAAAAATGCAGAAAACTAAGGCAGATTTGAGGTGAACTTTGGGTGACCTGTAGGGCATGGATCAAGGAGAGAATGTGATGGCTGATAGGTTGACCTATTGTGAGAAGAGATCTGCTACAAAGGAACGAACAGTCAACCAATGATATCAAGCAAGCAAGGAAATGAGTACATAAAAAAAACAGAATTTTGCATCAAGCTAGTCTAAATTATGAGCTAGGGAAGTAAATGCTGAAAATGCTACAAGGAGAGAAAGCATGGAAGAAGACTTATTGCAAAGATAGAAATGAGCATGGTAAAGGAGATCTAAAGCAAAGCATTAACCTTCTAACAAACTGCAAACACTAGAAATCCTATGGAGAAGGAAAATCTGTGTTTTTGGGGCAGCAAGAGGGTCTTTGCCTCAGTTCATGGTCCTAAAAGGAGGAAAAGAGGCCAAGGCACTGTTGCTAGCCTTTTGAATCTTCTTTCTATCACTTCTTAACCTGCCATGGAAAACACAAATGAAAACAACCCTTCTAATTCACCAAAAGAAACCTATTCTTAACCAAGAAAGAAATTCATCTAACAACAACTAATCCATAAACTGAAACAAAGCATATAAATACAAACAAGAGGAGCTTGGCTGCTTGGATTGGGCCCACACCCAAGAGCTTCATCCCTTTGAAGTAACTCAGTGCTAGCTCAAAAAGGATCTCATCTTTATTATCAAAATAGTAATAGGATTACATGAAACCGTCACCAAAAATAAGCTCGAAGTTGAGCAGAGTTTTACAATAGAAAAAGTACAACAAAAATTTGACCCTAGTGAGGCCCTAGGTCTCTCTACTTATACAACTAAAGCTCCCAACAACTTCCTTAAAATCATGGAGGCTTGGCTACCAAAACGTGAGAAAAACATAAGTTATCCTCCACTTGCTCGGCTACCTCCTAGTGCATTGATTTGGCTGTTTGTACTCTGAGCTGCATGAAGGGGAATTCAAAGTGGGGAGTAATAAATGAGAGGGATTCCCTCCTATAAATCCTCTCCTTTCTCCACTTCGAATTATTGCTTCTAATTGTCCATTGAATCTTTGGATTTGTCTTCAAAATTCAACAAAAATCTGCACTAAACACATATTAGACCTCATGGCATCATAACTAACTCAACTCACTCCATAAGCATAAATATAATAAAAAACATGCAATAAGCTAAGAGAATGGTTGATTTAACTATGTTAGGAGGCAAAATGAGCCCATATAATTACCCATTTATGGGGCTCATCATCACCCCCCTACTGAATGTGTTGTTCATCCTCTGAGCAACTTAGTCCATCTCCTCATCTTTGATGGCCCTGGTGGCCTCTCTATCATCCCAAGCTTCTGATGTTGTTTCCTCTTCCTTCTCATAGAAGCGTGCTTTTATGTCTATCTCTTCCCACTGCCTCTGCTCTTCTTCTTCAGTTCTCCCTTCTAGCATGCCTAACAACAGTGGTGGACTCAGTTTGAGGCCAATCCAATTGACCTGCAGCCTCTACATTGAGTGTTTGTACATTGGTACTCTCCTTGGTGCCTCATTCATCCTCATTGGGGAATGATATTCCCTGATCTTCAAACTGTGTGGGAAGGTGTTCCATCTCCTCATACATGCATGCACACAGTCATCCCCAAGTAACCTTTCCATGTCCTCAAAATGTGCAATGGCCTGTGCTTGATCATTTATATATCTAGGGGTAATTTGAGGATTATTTGCAAGTAGCTGGTGTGTGCTAATGAGAGCCATGGGATCCGATGGCTCAACTCTGATCATTAGTGGCTCATTCTGCTCTTTGATCATCAACCTTTTTACTTCAGTTGCCCTTAACTCCTCATGGTTCATCCATGAAGCCATGGCCATTAGTTTTAGGTCCCCTAGCCTAGCATTAGGGTCCCACACATTCATGTCTGTGAGGGCCATATTATGCAGGTAAAAGTCTGCCATTTTTGCCTTATTTTTTGTTGTGCTTTGGTCACATAGGTCCATAAATTGTCTGTAATCTTGAAAAGGCATTATGCCTCTTTGTGCCAAAGTATTTATATGAAACTGTAGCCATTTGTCCTTGAGGTATAATCCATAGGATTTTGCTGGTGTTCTACATTGCAGTGTCTCCATGGATAAGCCAACCATACATGCCAGCTGGGTTTTTTTCTCCTTTAGCTGCCTTCTTAGCAATTCATTTTTAGTTTGGAGTTGGCTTCTTGCAATTGCCTCCCTATGTCTGGCAACACTTAACCCCCTGCCCATTTCTCTAAGCATGTTCTCCAGGTGGCCAACATCCTCAACTCCCTTGGATTTGGCTATTTGCATCCACCTATGTGTTCTTATTTTTTCCTTTTCTAGTTCAAAGAATAGTGGGATTGCAAATGTTTGTGGAATTATCCTTCCTCCTTTAAGGAGATGGTAATAGGAGGCAAGGTTCGACTGGGGATCAGGTTCTTGTGGCTTTGTAGCTTCCTCCTTCCCCTTTGGATTCTCTTCCATTGTTTTCTCAAGCTGTTGGGTCTCCTGTAGCCTTGACAGTGTCTCCTATAGAACTGTCTATGCCTCCTGTAGGATTGTTTTTGGGTCCTATAATTGGAACTTTTCCTTCATGGTGGAAGATCTAGGAATCCCTCTTTCATATGTGATAGGGGTTTTAGAGGGAGATTCTTCCCCTTTGACAGTGGGTGAATATTCAATTGTAATGGACACTATTGAAGATGGCTGGGGTTTTCCTGTTTCTATCATTGTGCTTTTCCTAGCCTTGAAATACATGGAGGCCTGCCTTTTTCTCTTTTCTTTTGGTTTAATCGGTGTTCTTATGGCAGTGAGGGTAGTTGTTGCCTCCCTTTCCAGGGTCTTATGGCACCCTTCTCTTTGTTTTGCCTCAGCTTCCTCTTTTTCTCCTCCTTCTGCCTCATTTTCTATCTCTGTTTTCTATGTTTCTTCCTATTCTATTTCTCCCCCCTTCTCCTCTTCTATCTTAGTTTCTCCCTTCTCCTTTTCTTGTCCTATTGAGTCATAAGTTTCTTCCCCTTCTCTCCCTTTCTGCTCTTCTTCCTCACTATCAAAAAGACTGATATCATAGGTGAGGGCCTTTATGTCATCTTCTGTTGTCATGTTCCTGAAGACTTCCCATGTTATAGGGAGTGTGAATGTATATAGGGCTTCTTCCTCTAAAATATTGATTAACCCATGGTGAGCCAGCTAATCTAGACTCTTTGCCTTAAACTTAATGTTGGAGCTGAGGGACTACAGGAGGAAATAGGTGATGCTAAGTTTCTGGGGTGTTGGAGTGTCCAAGAGATATCTCAGCTCATGAAGGATTCTAAAATGGTATCCATAGAGTATGCTATACCTCCCCTCATAGGAAATATATTTGATGATTTGGTAACTAAACTCATCCCAAGGGTAGGGTATGCTTGTCCTTCTAATGCCATTTTTATCTTCTACATGATGTTCATTGTTTTGGAAGAAGTTTTTCTTGGTAACCTATCCAATTGGTTTTTCATCTTTGCTCCAAGGTAATCCAAGAGGAAGGGTAGTAACCCTACTGGTAAATTCTGGGGTTATTTCCATGGAAATACCTCTAAAAGTGATAGTGGCATGGGTCCTTGAGTGAGGGACTAAATAAAGGGAAAATTCCTGAGCAATTTCCTCATCAAATCCCCGGAATTATCAAAAAAAGGTCATCCAGTTTTCCCTTGTGAATATGGCTACTACTTGGGGATGTTCATGGAGCCTAGCTAAATTAGTGGGCTCCTCCCTCATGAATCCTCTTGTCATTATGCTTATACCCCTTTTGAACACCAAATGTAGATATGGAGAAAAGAATTTTGAAGAAAACAGGAAAATAGAGGAAAATTGTGTTTTTTTCTAAAAACATGCAGATTTTTTTATGTAATTTCTCTTCTTCTATGGACTCAATTTCTCCTTAAAATGATATCATTACTTGCACATATTGATAATCAAGGTGGGTATGCATGGAACCTACCTCCTCAAGCCAGAAATTGAGCAAAAAACTCATGTTTTCTTCTTAAAAATAACGCATTGCCCCTCCTGTAGAACTGCCTGTAGGTGCTCCAGTAGAACCTGTAAGTGCTCCTGTAGACAATGTCGAGAGCAGGAGTATGGGTGATATCAATGAAAAATGATGGGTTCGAGGCTGTGGGGTGACAAGGAGTTTTTTGTAGCTAAGTTTACGAGGAGAGAATGAGGAAAATGTGGTGAGAGTGCTCGAGGAGGAGTACTTATTACTTCTTTTAGATATTTCCGATGATGGGGGTGAGCTGGTAAAAATGTACGTTGGCCATATTTGGACCGTCGGTCCCCACCTGCCTTGTCATCATGGTTTCTTCCTACAATCACCTCTCATTATTGCATCGGAGTTTGCATACCCTTCACTACTTGTCCTTGGTATATTTCTCTAAGTTGACTATGCGTATGTGTGGGTGACATCTTCGGATGAGTGCAATCAACTAGATGAAGGTGGCCAAGTTACTCGCCACATTTTCCTTGTTCAACCTCAACCATCTCATTTTTTCATGCATATGTTTCAATTACACAAATGAAAACAGAGGAGCGGGTTAGTCACTTACCCGTGAGTCGAATGTATGTGTTGTGAGGCATTTTGGCTCCTTCTACTGCTGCATGATCTTTGCTTTCTGATGTGTGGTTGTTTGTCTTGTGTAGGCATCCTCTGGCTAGATCTAAGCTTCAGATGTCTCCTTCAATCCTCATGGTTGCATTTCTTTTGCTGCTGTAGCTTGATTTTAATGGGATCAGCTGCTATAGGAATTCCTATAGGAGATCCTGTAGCTACTTCTCCCTTTGAAATTTCAGCTTATTTCTATGCTGGGAGTTGTGAGAATGATGCTATAAATACAGATGGAGATGGAGAGATACTAGGTAATCTGCAGGTGAGATTTGAGGTGTTGCTTCCTCTCTTATTTTTGTTTTGTTTTTTTTTTTTTTTTACTAAAAACTAGTTTTCTGTGTTTTTCTGTCACAGGAAGGAAAAAAATGATGATGATAATGTGATGCAGGTGTGCAATGGATGGCAAGGAGGGTTGATAGCTATAGGAGGGTTTACATGTCCTTTATAAATCTTCCCTGCCCCTCAAACTACTTTTTTGGAACCATTTCTGGCTCTCTGTAATCCCTACAAGAGCCTCCTGTAGAAAGCACAGGACCTCCTGTAGAACATCTAGTTTCTGAAAAAAGAGCACAGTGGAGTGGAAGAAAGGTTAGAAATGAGGGATAAGAGTGTGGAGGAGATGAAATAGGTGTTGGTGTGAGTTTCAGGGCTCTGTGGCATCTCCTTTTTCTCTCTGTGGTCCTCTTGCAAACCTGTAATGCACATTAAAATTCAGTTTTGTTTTTTCTCTTTTTTTTTGAAAACAACTAGGGCGCCTTAAGGAGGTTTTCACCCTAATTTCCTACCCTGGGTGCCTTAAGGGATGTTTTCACCCAGAGATATTATTCTCTTTTTATTTTCTCTTTTCTTTGTTTTTGGCATCACTGGGTCACCTCAAAAGAGGTTTTCAACCTAATGATGGGACTCAAGTGCCTCATGGAGGTTTTCACTTGAGTCCTTATTTTTTGTTTCTCTTTTCTATTTCTTCAGTGAATGGGTGAAGTGGAGGCTAAGACATGCTCCACTACCATCATGAAGAGTGGGCCAATAGTAGCTTGCTTGCAATATTTTGAAGGCAGTTCTCTTTGTTGCAAAATGACCTCCACAAGGCTCGTCATGACAGTTCAGGAGAATGTCAAGGACTTCCTCCTCCCTGACACATCTTCTCAAGATCTGATTTCGGCCAATTTTGAAGAGATTACGCCCAATCCAGGTGAAAGGGGCACTTTTCCTTACTATCTTGCTCTTTGATTTTGAGGACAGGTGTGGTGGAAACTGTGATGAAACCAAGTAGTTTTCTATATCAGGAAACCATGGAGAGAGTACTGAGATAGCAAACAGATGTTCATCTGGCATTTGGTCATCCATCATTCCTTCTTCACCTACAGGAAAATTTACTGTAGACAAAAAGTTAGCAACAACATTTTCTTTACCAGGCTTATCAATAATGGTAAGATCAAATTGTTGTAATAGAAGCAACCATATAATAATGCGAGCATTTACATCTGGTTTGTTCATTAAATATCTAATTGCAGCATGATCAATGTGCATGAAGGTTTGATAACCTGTGATATAATGCCTGAATTTGTTTAAAGAATGCACAACAACTAGGAGTTCCTTCTTAGTCACTGTGTAGTTTAACTCTGCCTTTGACAAATTTTTTCTCATAAAGTATATGGCATAAGGCAACTTTTCATCAATTTGTCCTAAGGCTGCTCCTATTGATTTGTTCGAGGCATCTGTGTGAATGTGAAAGGGTAGGGCCTAGTTTGGGCCTCTGAGAATTAGGGCAATTACTAACTTTCTCTTCAAGGTATCTAGGGCTTCTTGACAATTTTCAAACCATATGAACTCAATATCTTTGCCTAAAAGGCCAAACAAAGGAGAGGCTAGCTTACTGAAATATTTAATGAATCTTCTGTAATATCCAGCTAAGCCTAGGAAACTTCTGACATCTCTCACCTTTTGAAGAGGCGAGACCCTTTGGATGATGGAAATCTTGTTGGGGTCCACCTGCAGTCCTTGTTGAGATATTACATGACCTAACATGGTCCCTTCAGTCATCAGAAATTCACATTTTTCTAGACTGAGGGATAGGTTCATCTCAATACACTTGTCTAGAACTTTTCCTAGTTTAGATAAAGCTTCCTGAAAGTCAGAACCATAAGGAGTAAAATCATCCATATATATTTCCACCGCATCATGAACTAGTTTAGAAAACATACTCAATACCACTCTCTAGAAAGTGGCTGGAGCATTGCACAAACCAAAAGGAAGAACCCAGTATGAAAAGGTACCCCAAGGACAAGTGAAAGTCGTCTTATCTTGGTCTTTCTGGATGATTTGAATCTAATTGTACCCGTTAAACCCATCTAGGAAGGAAAAAAACTTTTTCCCTGCTAGACCATCTAACACTTGATCTATGAAAGGCAAAGGGAAATGATCCTTTCTAGTGGCTTTGTTCAATTCCCGATAGTCGACACAGATTCTCCACTTGCCATTTTTCTTTGGCACTAGCACCAAAGGAGAGACCCTTTCACTGCCAGAGATGGGGTAGATGAATCCTGCATCAAGTAATTTTTGTAATTCTTCCTTAACCATGTCTTTAAGTGCTGGATTCATCCTCCTTTGAGGCTGCCTAACTAGTTTGCAGTCTTCCTTAATGTATATATGATGAGTACATACTGAAGGGTGCACTCCCTTCATCTCCTTATAACTCCAGGTGAAGGCATATAAATGTTTTCTTAATAAGCTACACAGCTTCTTCTCCGAGGAAGTGGATAAGGATGGATTAATTTTTAAGGTTCTTTCTAGGCCAAACTCTATATTCTTAACACAGAGAGAGGTTAGGTCAGCTACACAGAGATCAGTTAAGGGGTTGTTTTGGGTTTCTCTCACTATGTTCTCTAATGGTAAGATATTGGGGGGTGGATTCTGAATCAAATTTTCAATCATATCATCCTCATCTTGCGGTTTTCCCCCCATGGTGGTTTCTAATGCAGAAAGTGGTGCAGAATAGACTTCATCCTCATCCTTCTCTTCCAACCAGAGAGGTAGATCATGTTCTAGCAAGGGTTGGGCAGGAGGGTATAGGATTAACTACTTGGACATATGCCCGTTCTTGATGGTCATGTTCCCAACTTGACAGCTAATGTAGGCATCTGCAGTAGCCAACAAGGGTCTTCCCAGGATGAGAGGATACCTAGTGAGCTTTGCCTTTGACTGGAGAACTAAGAAATTAGCAGGGTACTCCCAAGAATCAATGGAGACCATCACATCTTCCACAATCCCTTCAGGGGTCATGTTGGAGCAGTTTTCTAGATGTAGTGCTGTTGTGGTATTCCTCAAGGAGCCCTGGAGGTTAAGTTTGAGCATTGTGTCATTTGTCATCACATTAATGGTAACTCCCAAATCAATCAAGGTATGTGCGATCATGGTGCCATTGATGTGGACATCAACTATTGGGCTTCCAGGGTCCAGATATTTCAGATAGATTACTTGCCCCAACATCAGGTCGGACAGTTGTCCTATGAAATTGATGGTTGGTTCATCTCTCTTGCGCCTTCTTGAATGCCTAAATCACTTCTCTTTGATCAACTTATTGTAGATAGGGACATCTTTTATGGCTTGGTGAAGTGGTATCTTCACACATAACTGTTTCAATTCTAACAGAAGTTTAGTTTCTTCCAGGGTAAGTTGTGTTGTCCTGGATAGTCTCTCAGGAAAGGGTGGAATTGCTTTAGGTTCACTTTCCTCTTTATGTTCCTCAACCTTCCTAGGTGGAGGCTGGCTATTTGGAAGAATCTTCCTAGATCGCAGGTTAATCTCCTGAATCTCTACAGCATAAGTTGGGCATGATGGTTCCCCATTATATACTTGCTGAGCTTGTTTGTTGTTTGGGTTCAGCTGGGCAGACATTTGGGGTTGCCTTGGTGGAGCAAGAGGAAAGGGTTGTGGTTGAGCAGGTGGTGGACGCAAAAGAGTGGGAGGAGAGTTGTATTGGGGCTTCAACCCCTAATGAGACGCATTCCACCCAGGTTGCGGCTGAACATAGGATTGAAATGAATGAGCGGATGGTTGGGCATGATATTGAGATGGAAAGGACTAAAGAGGAGGCATGGACCAGAAAGGATGAGTAGGAGGGCCCCATGAAGGTATGGAAGTGACTTGGTTTGGGTTGTAGTATGCTTGAGATGTCCCTTGCATCCTCTACTAGTATGGTCTAGGTCCATGCGGTCTCCTTTGGTTCATGAAATAGAGTGGTTCAATGGATCATTCGGCCCCTTGGTATGCAACTTTAAGTCTGGACAAGGAAGGACACTTATCTGTAGAATGATTTTCTTCACAGACTGAACAAACCTCTATGGAGTTCAATGGACATTGATTCCTAGGATGCCTCCTGGTGCATCTAGGACAAAAGATGGCCAAAGCCCTCCCTACTTCCTCTTGTTTTCTTTTGATATGCAAGGTATCCATTTGCATGGCAAGAGTCTATAGCATCTCATTTTTGAAGTCTTCTAGTATGTTTCCATTTTCACCTTTAATGGATGAATTGGAAGAGGAGGTATTGGCTATGGGTTCATTCCCCCTACCTTTCTTTCTAGCTACTCTAGAATGGTTTCTAAAAATAGTCTTTATGTCCTCATAAGATAGTTGGTAGATGTCTCCCCCAGCCTACAAATGGAGGGTGTCTAAAAGGTCTTCCGGAATTCCCCTGAGCAGGACCAACTTCAGAGATTTAGGGTCAAGTATTCACCTAGCCCTTTTGTAACTGAGCTGGAGCCTCTCTTCATAATCTTACAAGGATTCATCACTTCCCATGGTCATTTAGAATATTTCTTCTTTGGTATCTTTTGACCTACAGTAGCCTCGGTATTTGTCATTAAAGGCCTACTGCATTTTAGCCCAATTTGTGATGCTATTGCTAGGTAACCCCATGAACCAGCACAATGATGCATCCTTGAGAGTAGAAGGGAATAGCTTCAACTTTTGCTTGTCTTTTGCATAGTCATAGGTTCAACAAATGACAACAAACTCAAACAAGAAGGTGTCAGAATCTTCTATAGTCAAACCATGGAAGTGAGGTAGGGATGAATGACTTATATTCTTCATTTTGGTGTCCCCATTGGTCTCCCAAATGGGAAAGGTACCCTCTATTCTCTCTCCATTTCCCCTAGCATTTTTGTTTTCAGCCATCAGGTCAGGAGGGATGTTTTCCTCTTCTTCTTCCCCTATAGGTTCTTCAGATATCTCTGGTTGTTCACCTAAAGGTTCTTCTTGATCACTGCCACTGAAGAAGAGAGAAGGTTTGCTGTGTGATGTAGTGGGGGTGTTGGGCAAGAATTTTGTTGAATTATGTCTATTCCTACGAGGCATGAAATGAAATATTTTTGGTTGGTTTTTGTTTTTTTTCATTGATTTTACCTACAAAACTGAAATGGATTGAACAACACAAATTGCAACTAGATGAAATGAACTTGCTGAAATGAAATTTGCAGAATTGAAAAGGAAAGCAAGGGAATGCAGAAACGGAAAGAAATGACTAGTCTACTCTTGTTGAAATAAAATTTGCAGAATTGAAAAGGAAAGCAAGGAATGAAGAATCAAAAAGAAATGATTAGTCTACTCTTTCTGAAGTGACATTTGCAAAATTGAAAAGGAAAGCAAGGAAATGCAGAAACTGAAAGAAACAACTATTCTACTTTTGTCGAAATAAACTACTTAGTAGAATGTTGCGATATAAAATAGAAGAAAGTAGTAATCACAAAAAAGTGTGATTCTTCCCCGACAATGGTGCCAAAAAGTGGTGAGTACCAGTATTGCAGTAATAATGATGCAACTCCTGGGCTGCCTACTTTACTCTTATCAACTCGGTAGTTCGTAACAAACTTGGAGGCGACGATGTTGTATGCACAAGTACTAGTTCTTGCTGCAGGCTGTCACTTGGTTAGCTGGCGCAAGATCACTAGGAGCTCAAGTGAACTCCTATGGATTCCAGAAGAAGCTCTATATCTGATGAAAGAAAGGAAAGCTTACTCTACAGAGGCTACTCTAATTGCAGAAAGGAAAAGGACTGAAATGTAAAGTAAACCTAGCAAACCCTACTTAACCAACTAATCCTACTTTTGCAGGAAGCACTATGAAAACCATGAAATGAATGCCATTACCTACTCAAGAAAGTAAATAACATCTACTCAAGCTATTTCTAGAAGTAAATGAGCAAAAAACATCTTTTTGGATTTTATCTATTTTTATGTGAAATTGACATGTATGTATTTTAATGTGTGTGAAGGTGGAAGCGAATAGGTGGTGTTGAAGGGTGACTTTGGGGTTTGAGGAGATGTAGGATGATTTAGATGGGTCCTAGGAGTTCTCGAGTGGCCTTATGGAGGCTTTTCCCACACTCTGCCTTCAAAAGAAAGCCTACAGGAAAATCTACAAGAGGACACAGGGGATCTATAGGAGGTCTACAAGAGAATGCCGAGAGCAGTTTTGTAGGTTTTAAAGATGTGAGAGTGGGTGGAAAAGGTAAATGAAGGTTGGAATGATGTTTCAAGGTGCCTAGGGTCCACCAAGGATCACTAGGAGAGGGAAAGATGATTGGGTGAGAGGAAGAAATCCTATGGAAAAATGCAGAAAACTAAGGCGGATTTGAGGTGAACTTTGGGCGACCTGTAGGGCATGGATCATCGAGAGAATGTGATGGATGGTAGGATAACCTGCTATGAGAAGAGATCTACTGCAAAATAAATGACAGACAACCAATGAGATCAAGCAAGCAAGGAAATGAGTACATAAAAAAAACAGAATTTTGCATCAAAGCCAGTATAAATTATGAGTTATGGAAGTAAATGCTAAAAAATGCTACAAGGAGAGAAAGCATGGAAGAAGACTTATTTCAAAGACAGAAATGAGCATGGTGGAAGAGATCTAAAGCAAAGCATTAACCTTCTAACAAATTGCAAACACTAGAAATCCTATGGAGAAGGAAAATCTATGTTTTTGGGGCAATAAGAGGGTCTTTGCCTCACTTCATGGTCCGAAAGGGAGGAAAAGAGGTCAAGGAACTGTTGCTAGCCTTTTGAATCTTATTTTTGTCACTGCTTAACCTGCTATGGAAAACACAAATGGAAACAACCTTCTAAATCACCAAAATCAACCTATTCTTAACCAAGAAAGAAATTCATCTAACAACAACTAATACATAAATTGAAACAAAGCATATAAATACAAACAAGAGGAGCTTGGCTGCTTGGAATGGGCCCTAACCCAAGAGC
The DNA here is from genome assembly GCA_000404065.3 of Pinus taeda. NCBI lineage: Eukaryota > Viridiplantae > Streptophyta > Pinopsida > Pinales > Pinaceae > Pinus > Pinus taeda. Next base: position 398,698 of record APFE031676298.1, on the reverse strand, counting down.
TTCAGCCCTCTGAGGTAACTCAGTGCTAGCTCAAAAAGGATCTCATCTTTATTATCAAAATAGTAATAGGATTACATGAAACTGTCACCAAAAATAAGCTCGAAGTTGAGCAGAGTTTTACAATAGCAAAAGTACAACAAAAATTCAACCCTACTGAGGCCCTAGGGCTCTCTACTTATACAATTGAAGCTCCCAATAGCTTCCTTACAATCAGGGAGGCTTGGCTCCCAAAATTCGAGATAAACATAAGTTATCCTCCACTTGCTTGGCTGCCTCCTAGTGCATTGATTTGGCTATTTATACTCCGAGCTACATGAAGGGGAATTTGAAGTGGGGAGTAATAAATGATGGGGATTCCATCCTATAAATCCTCTCCTTTGTCCACTTCAAATTATTGCTGCCAATTGTCCATTGAATCTTTGACTTTGTCTTCAAAATTCAACAAAAATATGCATTAAACACATATTAGACCTCATGGCATCATAACTAACTCAACTCACTCCATAAGCATAAATATAATAAAAAACATGCAATAAGCTAAGAGAATGGTTGATTTAACTATGTTAGGACAACAAATGAGCCCATATAATTACCCATTTATGGGGCTCATCATATGTATCATGCTAAATTGGATTGGACTATGTAGATGGTTATGGTTACAATATTTAGGTATAAGCTGACATATTTGTGATGACTTTGCACACGTGGTTGTTATGCATGAACGATAAATGCTTATGAGTTTATGATGTGAACATGTTAGTTAGTTAGTGTTATGGATATTGTGATCTTATTTATGTTTGAGTCGACATGTTGTAAAGCTATATCTTGTTAACTAGATTGATTGCAGACAAGATAGCCTCCCCTGAGGTACACTAAGGTATGAGTTTGCTTATTTAGTATACTTGATGCTTTATTCTTGATTATGTCATCTATTTGGTGTTGAGTATTTGGTGTCTACAATGTGTTTAGTTGATTCATTTAACATGGTATGTTTGCAAGTTGGTTGAATGTCTGATGAATTAAATAATATGTGTATGTGTTCCAATGATCTTGTTTTAAGATTATTTTACTAACACATGTGTTGAGACAATTGATATGTACTTGAGTATAATAGTTGTAGCATTATGTCTAATGACTATGAGTTGACTATGGATTATAACATGATTGTTAGTCTTGATAAATTTTGATTTTAAATTGATAGAGATGATTGTGTTGATATTTGGAACATGTGGTTGACATGTGTGAGTAGTTGCAGGAAACATGCTTGATATTAGCATGACAAGGAAATAGTTGATGTGTTTATATAATGAAGCCTCAATTGAAACAAGGTAAAAAGGTAAAATAAATGAATTGGGAAAGAATTCTTTGGCCTATGTTTGGAAACCATAGTTCCAAACAAATGAGTGTTTTTCACACATGAAGCCTTCTTACCCTTGATTTTTTCTAACATTACGTGGATATGTGTTATAGTCATGAACATGTACTTGACAGGTATATTAGCCAGTCTCTAGTTGCAGGTGGATCTCTCAAGGGAATTGGGGTCCCTTGAGAGATGGCATGGATTGTTCAGTTGCAAGCAACGTGCTTGGCACAACAAGATAAGGCAATTTATGTATTGTTATGTTTATTTATACACTGAAAATTATGTGTTTATGGAAATATGATGCAGGGGATTGCATGGCAAAGAGAGGTTGCCACAAAATCTTGAAGAAGGCTCAGGTTGAACTTTCCTTGGGAACAATGGGGATTGAGTCATGGTGTTTGTTGCTAGTCTTGTGCTTTTGGCCTTTTGGTGCCTTCTTCTGCTTGGTTGTAGTTATTTTTGCATCTTGAGCATGACCATGCCGCTGTAGTCACGAAGTCATGTTGTTATTGGTTTTCATGGTTTATTCTTGTTGTTGTTTCCATTCTTACCTTTTATGTTTTGAGTCTAGGGAATTGGTTGGGAAAGAGGAAAAGTTGATGGAGCTTAGGGAGAGTTGTGTGGTACCCAACAGGTAATGTAAGACACTGGTGATGCTCGGTGTATGAGTAAGTGCAACAAAAGGTAAGACTATGATAGTTGGTTGGACTAGTTGGGTCCATTGCGGTAAATGGACGGTGGAAGTATAGTCATGAGAAAGGTAACTGAAAAAGGTAAATTAAATGGATCTAAGGTGTCAGTTTCCTTTGCTATGTTGGGAACAATTGTTCTCAATGTTGTGTAGGAATAAAGGAAGTTCTCTTAACCTTAACTGTGATATCTAGTGATTATGTTATGGTCATGATTATTGATACTAACATTTATATGTATACATGTATGTATGTATGTCATTGTCTGATAGATGATGATTGTTTTATGCTAATGCTTATGTATATATATGTATGTATTTATGTATCTATGTCACTGTCCGACTGGGTCATCAGGAATCATTCTTGTGGAGGAATGATTGCTTACATAATCAAATGACATGAAGATGTTCCTGGTCTTACGAGGAATCAATTAGGAAGAGTAATCATGACAAATATATGAGGTCAATATCATGTGGTTATGATTTGATATTATGTGATGATATTATGTCTATGTTATGGATAGGCTATACCGAGGGAAACATCAATGAAATGAAAGGAGAGTAGTCTACGACATGCTAGGATAAGCATGAATAAGAGACTGGGATCAAGGTTTCTTGGTAAGGAGAACGTGGTTTCAGATGTATGGTATTATTGTTGTGCATATGTTGTATAATTTTTATGCATGTTGCATCTGTGATGATTGTTCACATGTAGTATTGTGTATATGTAGTGTCTGTACACATTTTTTATGCAATATTATGAACAGGATGCTAGTGCAGATAGTGTTGTATGAATGTTGGGGATATATGGTGTTGTGTACATATTGTACTGTGTGCATCATGGATATGTGGTGTTGTATGCATATGGTGCTCTGTGGATGTTGGATATGCGGTGTTGTGTATAGATGATGCTATGTACATGTTTGATATGCAATGCTATGTCCGTGTGGTGTTGTGTGCATGTTGTACATGTGGTGCTATGTACATATGGTGTGGTGTGCATGATTGTACAAATGGCACTGTGTGCTGGTGGTGTTGTGTACGTGTCGTGTATATGGCGTTGTGTATATGTGGTGTTGCGTACATGTCGTGCATCTAGTACTATTTACATGTGGTATTGTGTACACATTGTACAAGTGGTCTAGTGTACATGTGGCGTTGTGTACATGTTGTGCAGGTGGTGCTGTGTACATGTGATGTTGTGCACACATTGTGTAGGTGGTGCGGTGCACAGGTAGTATTGTGTACATGTTGTACTTATGGTACTGGTGCACGTGTGGTATTGTGTGCATGTCATACATGCTGTGTTGAGGGCATGTGGTACCAGGTATGTGCATTGTGTAGGTGCATGTATTGCATGGTGTTCCACATCGAGCATAGATGTATTGTGATGTGTTATATGCAGGGTGTAAGTGTATGTATTATGTTATGCATTGGATCTAGGCGTATGTATTGTATTGTATACACTGGGTGTATGTGTTGTATGCCAGGTGTAGGTGCACGTATTGCATGGATTTATATGTCATGTGTGGTTATATGTGTGTGATGCACACTATGTATATCTGCACCTAGTTAAGGAGAAGGCACTGGGTGTTTGTTGGGTGTAGCAACCGATCCGGTGTGCATACGAAATAAGAAAAAAGGTAGAAGTAAGGATCAATGAAGGATACGTATTGATATTTTATTTTAGCTTTATTATACATGTGATCTATGATTCTAGTTTATGATAGTTACATGTGATTTATGATTTTGATCTATGACGGTTATGTTTTGAGATAACCTGATGAGATATTTTTATACATGTTGATTTGGTCAAATATTCTAAACCAACTTGTTGTGCCAAGAAGCAAACATGATTGCAAACATACATTATTGACAAGCTATCAATGAGGTAGGATGTCAATTTATTTCAATTTATTTAAAATATAATGGAAGTTATGTGCTTGGTACATGAATGCATGAAATGCCTGGTTGGGTGATTGAAATCAACTGCAAGAATCAACAACAACAGTGAAAAGAATTGGAATATGCAACAATATGTTGGTAAAGCACTTCAGGAATAGGGCCATTATAGGACACTGGTACCCAATAGTGTCCATTGATTTCCATGAGCATGCTATGACTGATATGATGGTTTTGAGGTAGGGATATGCCTTGGTTTTTATACCTTCTAATGTAAGGAATAATTGCCAAGGGATGGACTACCTAAGATGGGGGTGTCAGCAAAACTTGGAAGGTGAGTGAATGCATGGAAGGGGTGATTGGATTTATGTTAATTTTAGGTATGTTCTATGCTTAGAGCAATTTATTTCAATTTTCACAATTAGCTCAATATCTTTTCAAGATTAGTAATCACAGTAGCATAATAGTAAATTATAGATAGAACATAAACATAAATCACAGAAGACAAGCCAAAACACGAGGACACAATATGTGGCGCTAGCCAGGGACAAGCCCCAATGTGGGGAAACCCTTGATCAATTCTTCTTATACGTTTTTCAATAGTTTAGTAGAGAGAGAGAAATATAGTACATATACAACAAAAGTCAACACTTTGACTTATCTAAATAAGAGCATAAATCATCTCTAAGTAGATGATACATGAGGTAGCTGAACTCAGTTGAAGACATGTTGCCTCAACTGATTCTTCCAGGTGATTCCATCACCATGTTGCACCTATCATTGTGCTGCTCCTCACCATCATGTTGCACCTCACTGTGCTGCAGCATGCTGCACCCATATCACTATGCTGCATCTCGTCATGTTTCATTAATCATGATTGTACCCATCATTATACGACATCATGTACCATTGTTGTCCCATGTGCCATTGTTGCACCATGTTGCCACACTGTTGTCCCATGTGGCATGCTGCACCATGTTGCCATACCATTGTCCAATGTGCTTCCAGCACCATGCTTGCCACCATGTGCTTGCTGCACCTTGCTGTTACTGATGTCCCATTGTGCCATTGTTGCACCATGTCATTGTTGTTGTCCCATTGCACCATGCCATTGTTGTTGTCCCATTGTAACCTACAGCAACCCAACAATCATGACCAAAGCATACCTTTAACAACCTCAATAAACGACGGCCTAGTCAAGGTAGATAGTTTCCTCCACATGCTATTGTTCTAGGCATATGGCAGCCCCTAACACTTCCACACTACCTTGTTTTGGAGTGCTTAGGCTTGCGGCCTACCACATACCTCTGCTGCCACCTATAGTCCATTCAAAACACCTTACATTGCCTCTAAACTGCTTGAAGGTTTTGCAAATTACCCACAACAACCTACACAACCTGTCACCATGAGTTAGACACCTAAGAACTCCTCCACGCAGGTCACAACAACCTTTCCTAGTCTCAACCCTACCTCCCTTACAACAAAATTGGCCCTCCAAAAGATCATGAAACATGCCTCTATAACCAATATGTTCAGCTCTCCTTTGTTGTGGCTAAGAAAGAGTTCCTTGCCTCCAACTTATGGCTATCTCCTTCACAACATGACTGCGATTTCTTCAATTAGGGAAGACTGCGACTAGGCATCCTTTAAGACTATGGCTAGGTCATCCTCCTTAGGACTGTGGCTAGGTCATCCTCCTTAGGACTGTGGCTAGGGAATCCTCCTTAGGACTGTGGTTAGGTCATCCTCCATAGGACAATGGCTAGGGAATCCTCATTATGACGACATTTTCCTTGCTAGGGCATCATCTCTAAGGTAGCTCACTTAGTCTCCTTTCCTCCTGCGTCTACGACTTCATCATCTAGATTTCTCATGCCACTAAAACCCAGAACAAGTGGAGAGAAATCAAGAGTGAAGTGTGTGTAGAAATGACTATCAAGTCACCTCCTTTTATACTAAAACGTTGAGCACATGTGGGGGTTATTTGGTCGTTGGCCGACCTTGACGAATTGTCTTATAACACAAATAAATTCATAACTTTATGAATGCTTATCGAAATCAGATGATCTTTAGATCAATCCTACACCTCTCGATGAGAGGGATCTAAGAAAAATATCACCTGCCATAAATTAGATGACCCACATGGAGTTTGGCCCTAGTTGCCAAGTTTAACACTCCCTCTCAACTAGGGAGAACTCCATCCATTGATCCATTTGCCAAACTATATTATCTCTGCCATCAATGCCCTGCACTACTCTACTCTGTTGAACCATGAATAAGAATAATTGATCGAGAATGTCTCATACCATTATCTATTGACCTGGAGTCAGTCCCATATGAAGAGAGTGTGTCATACCACTCTTACTAATCCTAGATCAGTTACAAAAGAGAGTGAGTTATATCACTCTTACTGACCTGAAGTCAGTTTCATTGGTCCCAGATCAATATCACAAGGGAGTGTCTCAAACCACACATACTAACCCGAAGTCAGTTTCATTGATCTTAGATCAATATCAAAATAGAGTGAGCTATATCACTCTTACTGATCCCAGATTAGTGTAGGTCATCCTAGCAAAGGGAGTACGGTAGATACAATGATGCATCCATTGATAGTACTACAATGGTCCCTAACCCCATTTCCCTACTCATTGGTAAGATGAGAGGTACTTCGCATGAGTCCTAGACTGCATGGGTAGGATGCCTCAATAAGAGAACCACTCATCATGTCCATAAGTCACCACGGGGTATCATTGGGGAAGGATGAACCATTCACCCTATACATAATGCACCATTAGGGGATGGTGAGTCACCCTATCATCGCTTGTTGCTCCAAGAAGTACCCCAAGCCCCCTGGAGCTCCCAAAGCTCAATGCATGCATCATATAGGACCCTCATAGGAGGGTCCCTCAATGACTCCAATTCATTTTGGAAAGTCACAAATTTGACCTTTCCTCAGGGCTTCGACAGAATGTCCGTGACTTGCACATTAGTCCCAATGTGATGGAGAATTCTTTCTCATCGATGTACCATATCACAGATAAGGTAGTACCTGATGTCTATATGCTGGAGAAATCATAGAACACAATATTCCTCAACAATTGAATCCCCTCTGGTTGACACAAAAGATCATGGTGGTATCGATCATGTGTCAAACAACTCACTAAAGATCTTCCTCAACCAAGCAGCTTCACATGAGATCATACTCGTAGCTATGTATTCAGTCTCAGCGTGCTCAAAGCAATCATCTTCTGCTTCCTAATCATCCAGGATATTGAGTAGAACCCAAAGAGAAACAACACCGAGAAGTGCTCTAGTGATCCTCCACGTTGCCTGCCTAATCAACATCAGAATAATCATGCAACGTCACATTTCTGGCAGTGTATCTCAATCCATGAGAGATTGTGCCCTGAATATATCTCAAATGATTCTTGGCATCAACCTAGTGAGGCTCAACCAAATATGAGCTCAACATGTTAATTGCAAAACATATATTTGGACGGGAGTCCACCAAGAACATCAATGCTAGAATGCGTTTACGAAATTCAGAGGAATTTCAAACCCTACCACATAACTTCTGAAAGTTAAGCTCCATCAAGGTAGTCGTGGGCATATAGTTCACCATTCCAAATCCAAAATTCAACTACCTCTTACTTTTGCAATTGAGAGGGTTTGCATGTGTCAGAAAGAGGTTGTCCTCATAAGGTGCCAGTATGAGAGGTCTATAATCCACAACATTCAAGTAATGGTTTGGATCGGCTTCACTCCTAGTGAATCTTAGCTTCATCAGACAATTATCAATCCTCTCATACTAAGCCCGAGGTGTTTTTCTTCAAGCCATAGAGTGCTTTCTTCCACCTGAATACATGAGATTCTCGATCATGAATATCAAACTCCTCGGGTTGTTTCAAACCTGTGGACTTACTACACGAGGGGAATGGTATCCTTATAAGATTTTTCTTTGGTACATCTCAAACATGTACCTTCATGCTCTTCTTGAATTCAGACATCCCTATCACCATCTAACTCACATCGGGTATGATCCCATAATAATTAGATCTCTGGTGGTGCTATAGATGAGATGTGTCAACTGACATGGTCCCCAGTGGACCATCCTGCAACTTGATACAAATTTCCACTCCTGAACCCATGAGTAAAAGCATCTTTGAAAATTCTATTTTCAAACACGTACCTTTCCATCGATGAATGTGACCCTAAAACCTTTGATTTCCATTGTCGAAATGGACACCGGGTTCTTCTTGCAATTAGGTACATAAAGAGATTATCATAAATGAATCGAGTTACCCTCATTCTCTTGAGGGTAACATTCTCTACACCCTTTACGGGATAGGTGGCATTCACTCCACATATATTCCCATGATTGTTTCCATCTCTACCAAATTAGAGAGTGCACCCTTCTATTTGATGAAGTGATTTGAAACACTACAATAAGCCAAATTCCCAAAGAGTCTAGAGGAGAGGGCCAATATAAGATAATTCTTCTTTATCTTATCAAAAACAACATTTGATTCTTCATACTTGGGTTCCTTTCTTTCTCTGAAGAGTCGTCTATTTCCTTGATGACCAGCATTACCTGTCATTCCTCCGATCATTGAAGATACCCCTGGAATGATTGTTATCATCATCAAGTGATGTGTCCCTACCATTCAGACACTCCTTAACATAATGGTTGAAATTATTACAACCAAGGCATTTGCCTTTCCTTCCACCCTTAGATCCGAACTTAACATTGAAGTGATCTTTAGGTAGGCCATCAAAGCTTCTACTATGCCATTCTGATAATATTCTTTGCTTTGACTTCACTCTTGGTGAATGTGAAGAGGGATGAGGAATCCTTGATCTTTTTGTCCTTTCCCAACTGTCTTCGGTGATCTCTCTTTCACTCTTGCTTGGGCTTTGTCTTCACCTCAGTACTGATACCATGTTAATTTAGGTATGTTCTATGCTTAGAGCAATTTATTTCAATTTTCACAGTTAGCTCAATATCCTTTCCAGATTAGAAATCACATCAGCATAATAGTAAATTGCAGATAGAACATAAACATAAATCGCAAAAGACAGGCCAAGACAAGAGGACACAAGATGTGGCGCTAGCTAGGGACAAACCCCAATGTGGGGAAACCCTTGATCAATTCTTCTTATATTTTCTTCAATAGTTTAGTAGAGAGAGAGATATATAGTACATATACAACAAAAGTCAAGACTTTGACTTATCTAAATAAGAGCATATATCATGTCTAAGTAGATGATACATGAGATAGTTGAACTTAGTTGAAGACATGTTGCTTCAACTAATTCTTCCAGGTGACTCCATCATCATGTTGCACCTATCATTGTGCTGCTCCTCATCACCACGCTACACCTATCATTGTGCTGCTCCTCATCATCATGTTGCACCTCACTATGTTACACCATGTCCCAACCATCATCACTATACTGCATCTCATCATGCTTCACTAATCATGAATGTACCCATCACTGTATGGCATCATGTACCATTATTGTCCCATGTGCCATTGTTGCACCATGTTGCCACACTGCTATCCCATGTGGTATGCTATACCATGTTGCCATATTGTTGTCGCATGTGCTTGCATCACCATGCTTGCCACTACTATCCCATGTGCTTACTGCACCATGCTTGCCACTATTGTCCCATGTGCTTGCTGCACCATGCTTTCCACCATGTGGTTGTTGCACCTTGCTTACCATACTATTGTTCCAATGTGCTTGTAGCACCATGATTGCCACCATGTGCTTGCTGCACCTTGCTGTTGCTGTTGTCCCATTATGCCATTGCTGCACCATGTCATTGTTGATGTCCCATTGCACCATGATATTGCTGCTATCGCATTGTAACCTACAACAACCCAACAATCATGCCCAAAACATACCTTGAACAACCTCAATAAATGAAATCCAAGTCAAGGTAGATAGCTGCATGCACATGCTATTGTTCTGGGCATATGGCAGCCCCTAACACTTCCACGATGGCCTATTTTGGAGTGGCTAGGCCTGCGGCCTACCACAGACCTCCACTTCCACCTACAACCCATTCAAAATACCTTATGTTTCCCTCTAAACTACTTGTAGGGCTTGTGGCTTACCCATAAAAACCTACACAACCTGTCACCATGAGTTAGACACCTAAGAACTCCTCCATGCAGACTGCAACAACATTTCCTAGTCTCGGCTCTTTAGGGAGTAATCTCAGCCTCCCTTACAACAAATTTGTCCCTCCAAAAGATCATGAAATAGGCCTATATAACCACGATGTTCAACTCTCCTTTACTATGGCAAAGATAGAGTTCCCTTACCTCCAACTTAGGGCTATCTCCTTCACAACATGATTACGACTTCTTGGATTAGGGCAGACTACTGCTAGATGTCCTTTAGGACAGTGGCTAGGTCATCCTCCTTAGGATTGCAGCTAGGGCATCCTCCTTAGGATTGTGGCTAGGTCATACTCCTTAGGACTGTGGCTAGGGCATCCTCCTTAGGACTATGTTTTCCTTGTTAGGGCATCATCTCTAGTGTAGCTCCCTTCGTCTCCTTTCCTCCCGCATCTATAGCTTCATCATCTAGATTTCTCATGCCACTAAAACCCAGAACAAGTGGAGAGAAATCAAGAGTGAAGTGTGTGTAGAAATGACTATAAATTCACCTCCTTTTATACTAAAATGTTGAGCACATGTGGGGGTTATTTGGTTGTTGGCCGACCTTGACAACTTATCTTATAACACAAATAAATTCATAACTTTATGAATACTTATTGGAACCAGATGATATTTAGATAAATCCTACACCTCTTGATGAGAGGGATCCAAGAAAAATATCAGCTGCCATAAATTAGATGATTCGCATGGAGTTTGGACATAGTTGCCAATTTTACAATTTCCCGAGGGACTAGGTAGCAGAGAAGGAAGGTCATGGGTGGATTTGTTTTGGTCATTAGCATTTTAGATGGAATTAGAGGCACATTGGGAGTGCGCCCTGGAACAATGAGCTAGTAATTGTTCACTGAGAGGACAAGTGGTGGGATTATATCACTGGACATTAGACACAGATCTGACTTTACAGTGGATTCTAGACTTCCTAGGAAGGAGGTGAATCCTGGTATTACTTGAGGGTGGAGGTGTGAGCCTCTAGATTCCCTTGTTGTAGATGCAGGCATCGTATCTTTTATTTGTTAATTGAGAAAATGTGTATATGCCTATATTATTGTAAATATTGTATCGAGCTGGATTTATAAAGCTCCATAGACAATATGGTTATTTGTTGGTTGAAGAAAATGTGTATGTGTATATGTGGTTATTGTAAATACTATACTAATATGTGTTATAAATCTCCAACAAATGATTTGTCTGTCATGTTTTAGCAGGTGGTCATTGTAAATACTGCAACGAGCTATGTTATAAAGCTCCATGGGCAGTATGTTTTGTTTTTAGTGGTCTTATTGGTTATTAGTGTCATTGAACATCGAGGATGGTGTTCCCCCAACAAGGAGGGTTGTTTAATAGGTCTGGAGAAATTTTCATATAAAACTATATAAATACCACGGATGATGGGACACGTATTCCAAGATGATTGGCGAGCGGGACATCCTAGTGGGTGTTCAATTGGTTGTTTATGTCTAAGGAAATTGGCAAAGGAAATGGATAAGGCATTTGGAAAGGGATGAGGCATTTAATTGGAATTTTATTTATGAAAATAATGGAAATAAGGAGAAAAGGAAGGTGAAAGATCACAGGTTGCATGTGAGGAGAAAATTGAAGGAAAATAATGGAAAATGAAGGAAATAGAGGCCTCCTCCATAAAAGGGCTTCTGAGGATCAGTTGGAAAGCTTGGTCAGTGAAGACTGGACCAGTTCAGTTTTGGTTCTCTCTCATTATTGTCTCTCTCTCTTTCATACTCATGGAGAATTAGAGTTTTCTTGGAGCACTCTTGGTGGGTGTGGCATAATTGGATTTTTTGGAGAAAGAAGGAAAAGGAAGAGTAGGAAAGTGAAAGAGGGCATCGAGATCAACAACTACATCATATTTTCTTGCAAGTACCGAGTTGCATGTATGATTTCTTCACTAGTTTTGGCATGCATGACACATGCATGTGGTTTCTTGGTTATGATCTATCACTGGCATAGAGGATTGTTTGGATTGAAAATGGATTTCTTAGCCTTGCCATTTCTTGGATAACCATGGAGATTGTGGGTTTATTTCCTTGTTTTTTTTTTTTGTTGGCTCTCATTTTTCCTTAGCTTTGGTTGAGTTATTAGTTCTTGGAAGCCTTGGTTAGAAAAACGCTCTAGAAGCACTGTAACAACTTGGGTTTAGTTATTAGTTCCTAGAAGCCTTGGTTTGACAAATTCTCTAGAAGCCTTGTAACAACTTGGGTTGAGTTACTAGTCCTAGAAGCCTTGGTTGGACAAACGTTCTGGAAGCTCTTCGTGGGTTGAGTTACTAGTCCTGGAAGCCTTGGTTGGATAAATGCTCTGGAACACTGGTAAAAGTTGTGGGTTGAGTTAGTAGTCCTGGAACCTTTGGTTGGACAAACACCCTAGAGCCCGACGATAGTCATGGGTTGAATTCCTAGTCTTGGGAGTCAGGTTGGAACAAAGACTATGGAGCCCTAGATGGCTGGGATAGAGACCGATCTGATGATGGTTCTGTGATGTCCGACCATGAGGTGGAATCACTGTTTGATGGTTTGAGGTGGATGGCCTCTGGAAGCCCTGGATGATTTTTGATTGATGTGTTCTAGGAGATCCCATATTCATGCTTGGAATATCACAGGGGTGAATGACTGAAGAGAGATTTGGCTCAACCATTCTACGGCCAGGTGGAACATGGAAGTCCCATCTCGGGTTTGGATTTTGCATCATTAATGAAAGCTAATATTTCTTGGTATTTCTATGAGTATTATGATGGATTATATGTGGTGTATATGACTGTGATTTTATTGATATTTATGTCCCCATTATGCTGGTTATATGTATATTTTATGACAACATCTATGTATGGCTCTCAACATGTCTTTACTTGTAGGTAAATGGATAATGTTTCTATGACCTAATAGAAGGTAATGCAACAAATGGCATGAGGGAAAAATGGTTCATAGAAATTCTTATATAAGTATGAGATCCCTACACTTTACTCTGTTATTTACACATGTAGGTTACATGTCGATGATATGTTTGACAAAATGATTGTCGTGGCTAGTAGGGATCCAGTCAAGGTCTTGAATAAGTAATTTATTTAGTACTTTCATTTCCATGTTACTTTATTGATTTGAAGAGATGGATTCATTTTGAGCAGTGTCTTGGGCTCTGTGCTCGAGAAAGTGGCTTAAATCTCAAGATCGCTGGCATAACATTGACAATTTTGGTCCACAACCTCTGGAAGGTAGGTCTGTGAGAGTGAAATTAGGTTGTTGATCACTCCCTTTCCCATAGCATGAGAGTGCTTATGGCCCAAGAGACCTAAAAAAACAGTGGGACCTAGGGATAGGCTGTCTGAGTGGTTGACTTGTCCTATGAGGGTTCTGTTGATAATGTTGAATGTAAGTATGGTGTGTTTCCGTCGGTTCCACTTCCTTAAGGTGAAATAGGAGGTCGAACCATATCATAGTGGCCTCTTGTTACATGTTTACCCTGGATGGCCGGTTGCTTGGGTAGATGTGGGTGGAGGGTGTTACAATTGGCATTTGGATGAGCACATATTTTCTATCTCAATTCTGTCTCCCTGTTTTGTTGACATAGCCAACTACCTGGTTGCTGGGAAGTTTCCTCCAAATCTGTCACCTCGGGAGAAGAGTAGAATTGTAAGGAAAAGTGCCCCTTTCACTTGGACTGGGGGAAATCTTCTCAAACTGGAACCAGATCAGATTTTAAGGAGATGTGTTAGGGAAGAGGATCTCTTTGACATCCTCTCAGCCTAGCATGATGGGCTCTGTGGGGGTCATTTTTCTACCAAGAGAACAACTTTCAAAGCTTTACAAGTTGGCTACTATTGGCCCACTCTCCATCAAGATGAAAGAAGGTATACCATCATATGTGATCAGTTCCAAAGGATGGGGAAACCCACACCTAAGGATGAGATTCGGTTACAACCTCAAGTGGCCTTAGATCCATTTGATAAGTGGGGCATGGATTTCATTGGTACAATTGATCCACCATCAGGGTAGAAAAAGTACATCATTGTGTGCATTGATTACTTGACAAAGTGGGTTGAGACAAATGTTGTCAAAGAAACAACAAAGGAGAAAGTGGATGAGTTCTTAAAGGAAAATATTGTCTATCAGTGTGGGTATCCAAGGGAGATAGTTTCTGATCAAGGGGATCAATTCACATCACATTTGATTGAGAATATCCTCAGGTAGCATAATATCAAACACATAACATCTACTTCCTATCACCCTCAAGAAAATGGGTAGGTAGAGGTTACAAATAGGGCATTAGAGAGCATCCTCACCAAGGTTGTGAGCAGCAGCAGGAGAGATTGGGCAGACAGATTAGTGGAGGCCACTTGGGCCTATAACACCACTTGGAATACAACTACTCAGTTCACTCCATATGATTTAGTTTATGGGAATAAAGCTTTCTTTTCTATTGAGTTTGAATATAACACTTTGAGAATGGAATCCCAATTGGACTTAGATGTTACCAAAGCACAACAAGAAAGGCTGCTCCAATTGAATGACTTGGATGAGTTTAGAATGCAATCCCTCCTCGACACTGAAGTTATACAATTATAAAGGAAATTTTGGCATGATAAGTTGTTGACAGTGTCCGACAACATGTCAGGGGATCTCCTCGGTAAGAAGTCCAAATTAGACCTCAAACTGTTTGGTGTAGGAGTCCCAGCAGTGGGTTGTACAGTAATGCCTTGACCATGATTTCACATAGAATCATGTAAGGTAACTATATTGCTTGCAAGGGTGTGACAGTTATAGTAAGACAAGGAAGGTGCATGAATGGTTATAACACACGAAGAGTTGGGTGAGTGCGCCCCTTGGAAACCTATGGTAGCACACGGCTTGGAAGGGAACACACGAGCAGAGATGCATCACAAACTGGAAAGAAAGTTAGCTAACTATCCATAGTGATGGTTAAACCAATCAACACATTTCAGTAAGATTCATACATACTTATACAAAATAGTCCATACATGCATGCATAAGAAAACATATACATATACCATTTATAGTAAACAAGATAGTTGGAATACAATATGACATATGCATGAAACGTGTTGGCTTTGTTATATTAAGAAGTGTAAGTTCTAGTCATACAATACATCCATTTCCAACCACTAGTTTCGATAGTGGAATGTTACAGCCAAAACTGCCCACTCCTCGAAAGAGATGTACTAGTTTAATGCAGTGGAGAAGCCAGGGCTCATTACAATACTGTCCAAGCTCTCTCTAAGATAGTCTTATCGGAAGCTTGGCTGACCCAAAGCCTATACAATGAGTTATGAGGTGCTATTTATAGCAAAGGGTGGGTTGACCATTGACACTCCCCTTTGAGACCGTTCATCTACCCTCATGACTCTTCAACTACTCTATGACTGTTACATTCAACTATCGACACTTGAACTTCCACTTGACAAGACGTTACATTAGAATGCACATGTGCCCATGTGAGACAAAATGGCTTGAGCAAGCCATGCAAGATATCATTAACGCTCATACCATTGTGGTGATACCAACTCTTTGACATGCTTGTGATGTTCAAAGGTGATGAGATGATGCCAAGCTTGGTTGTCAGTGATGGTGTCTGTTTGCTCAATGGACATTTTGTTGAAGCGAACTCTTGCCTTCGTTGCGTCGGGGTGCATTGATATGGATCCTCTATCCAACTCATATAATAGCATGTGCATGGTCATCTAGGTGTGACTGGACCAGAAACATGTTGATACATAGTGTCTATGTTGCTCTCCAAGCATGTGCTGGTGGCCGTGTGCATCAACTTGTCGAGGAACATGTTTAGCTCTAGTCATACTTTCTTCTTGTTTTTGCCTCGGTGAGGGTGCCAAATGGGTGGGATCACATGCATGTGCACAATGACATGCATGCTAATGCATTCCCTTGCATGAAATCAATAATACTGCTCACCTTGTCCACTCCATGCCAGCTGCTGGGATGGATCTATAACTTGTATGGACGTAGTTTCATCTGTGAGTGCATGTTGCGCCCCCTGTTGTATCTGTTCCTGATGCACCTCATTCTCTCATCTATGAAACTCCTATTCTTCCTTAAGTTGATACTTTAGCACATGAAACTCCTTCTTTGTTCCATTCTTTGCCTTCACACGATCTTCATCTTGCATCATCACCTCATAGGCCGAGTCTCCAAAGTTTCTTTCATCACAAGTGGATCTGCTCTAGCTTGCAACTTTATTTCGCCTCTATGTTGTCAACAACCTTCCTCTTGCATTCATTACGTCTGGCATGCTGAATTAAACTACTATTGATGGTGTTTCTTGTTGTGATGTTGCTACCATCATATCCTAATGTCCTTTGTCTACAAACAACTTGATGTCTTCATGGGTAAGCAAGTTCATAGACACTTGATTGACTGCATCCTCAAGTGTGCTCTGAATGGTGTCTTCTACTCTTCTCTTTCGGAAACCATTATACCTGTGCTGATGAGAGACATATGAACACTTGATACTTGGAGACATGAAAACACTCATGGCAAGCAATTTTTCAGTCAAAAACCAAAACAAACTTGAGAACTGACTTGCAACATACCTGTGTGTCTAATCATGAAGGTTGCACAGTTTCTGCCAAGAGGTCAGGAGACTGACTTCCAAAACTACACAAGGCACCATCTAGGTTGTCAGGAGGTTAGCTAACTATTGGAACTGCATAATGAACAATCTATCATGGCTTGCTAATGACTGAAACTGTGCAATGCGGAATTTCAGTCAGTGGTGACATGAAACCAACAGACTGCATTACGCAATTTTTAGGGACAATAGGAAAATGTCTCCAAGAATTGCGTAATGCAATCCTGGAGATCAATGCCTGGCTAGATTTGCATAATATCTAGGGGGAAGGAAGAGCCTTCACTTCCAGAAATGCGCAGTGCTAGCTAGGAAAGGAACGGTCCAGGCCAAGGCAACCCAGTCTGGTCGATGGGCGACTGAAAATATGAGAAGTGTGAATGCATGAGGAGATGAGTGAATACAAGAGTGAATGATCATTCATGCAAACAACAAGTGTAGGATTCAGGAAATGGGAAAGCATTCAAGTGTGTGAAGTGAGTCACCACAATGACGACCATCTGTGCAAAAATAATTCCATGCATGTGAAAGCAGTGAGATGCAAACGAAAGATGAAATGGTGGTAGTACAAGCTAGTATGCATGTAAGCGACAACAAAAACTCACTAAAATTGAGCAGACAACACTCACATAAAGCAAAACATAAAAATTGATAGAAACACAGTGCAAGTCATGAACATCGTGCCTACCCCAAGACAACTGAGTTGAATGTGCCGATGACCCCTAGATGCAATGTGTGATGCCAGAGCTGCAAGGTCGATGTGAGGAATGAGCTCTGTAGTGTCCAGTTGATGAGTTTTGATAAGATTGAGGTTGTGACGCATATGCCACAAATATAGGAAAAGTGACACTTGGTGGGAGGTTTTTGAGATGATCCTTGCATGTAACCTCCAACTACTAAAAATAGATCCCTGAATCAAAAGATGCCTTTGCATGTTGCCTTGGGAGGAGCAGCCCATGCATGCAAATCAATTTTTCTCGGCCTTGGGGGGAACCGGTCAACTCAACTGCACATGTAAGAGAATGCTCAATTGCTGGGAGAAAATGTGCATTTCTAGTAGGGAGATGGGCTGGCTTCCCAAGAGATTTGTGCAATTTTTTGGAAGAGCAACTGACTTTTACCCAGGATTGCACAATTCCTAGGCTGAGCAGCCCTGCGAGGAAGAATTACACAATTTTCTCAGTGAAGCTTGACTGGAATATTTGCGCAATTTTGGAGCCTAGCAGATTGCCGGATAAAATTGTACAATTTCTGTAGGGAAAGTTGGTTGCCATCCAGAATTGTGCAATTTCTTGAGGGAGCTGCTCAGCCTACAGCTGGACCAAGTCTGAAAGAAAAACCTGTGAGGGGAATGGAACGAGCTCTAATGGATAGGCTATCATTCTGCAAGAAAATCACTTAACCTTGTGTACTTGATGAAGCAAGACATGCTACTATGAAAGGTTGGTAGGGAGGCTCCAAAATGAAGCTAAGGAAAAATTTTAGAGAGTGGTTGTAGCCGCTACAACATAAGCATATCAAGAAAAATGTTTTTTAAGAAGGATATTAGGCCCTGTTATATGATTATAGGTTCAAAGATTTAAGGAAAATTAATGACAAGATGGTTAGGCCCATACCTGGTAAGAAAATATCATGACAATGGAGCTATCCAAATCAAAACCATTGATGAGGAAGGGATCCCCTTGCTTGTCAATGTTTACTGAAGTTATATAGGAAACCTATGTCTAAGGAAGAATTCATTAGTACAATCAACAAATAAGTCAATGTGGTTGGGAGTGTGATAGCTTCAAGTCCACAAAAGGTTTAGATATTTTCGTTGAAAAAATAAAAAATAAAAATCCTACATGAAAACCTCTATGAGGCATCTAAGGCCAACTCCTATGTTGAAAACATATATGAGGGAGCCCATGAGAAAAAAAAAAGAGAAGAAAAATAATAAAGTTCCCTAGGTGAAAACCTCTCTTGAGGCACTTAGGGCAGACATTCAGGTTGAAAACCTCCTCTGAGGAAGCCTGTGTGTCTCAAGAAAAAGAAAAAAATGAAAAAAAAACAAAAGAAAAGAGAAAGCATAAGGAAAGAGTTTTACCATGTCTACTAACTTTTTCTTCCATTTTGCAAGATTATACACAGTGGAAGATTTCATGGCTAGAGGCCAAGATTCTCAATATTTATTTCATTCTTCCATCCATCCACTTCATATCCATAATCTCCACTCATGCGATCACCTCTCTCCACCATCCCATTAGCCTGAACTTCAAGTTTCACCTCCTATCTAGATTGTTACAGGAAGGACCTGTAATTGCTACAGGAAGGTCTCGTGGTGCTACAAGAGGGTTCTGAAAAGCTACAGGAGGGAGATCGGAGGACAAGGACATCCCAACAGGGACATTATGAATTTAACACTTATGAAGAAGATTCCCCCATTACTTTCCACCATCGATCAATTAGTCATCCATCTCATTTCACATTCACTCAAATCCTCCACTCTCTCCTACCCTTAAAAAAAAAAAAACACAGAATCCATCATCTTCATTTCTACAAGTCTACACTATTCCCTCATGATCCTAGAATTGTCCTCACCACTTGTTACAATTTCTATCATCACCCCCATGCATATCTAAGACCTGAGAGGTAAAGGAAAGGACTGCTACAGGAAGGAAACCTCCTCCTGTAGAATCTTGTGCATACATCACATAAAAGAATGATCTTCTTTTTTTCTTATCAAGAGGAGATGTTGGAACCTTATGAGACAACTCTGAAGAATTCATATCACTTCTAGGAGGACTTTCCACCAATAGCGTCAGCTTGAACATCAATGACTTACCTGCACACACAACAAACACAACATTCAAGTATCATGGGGAGAAATGAAAAAATACACAAGAAATAAGCCAACAAGTCAACTCCCTTGATGCCAATGTTATGGTCCAGCTCCAACATGAAAATCCTTGTAGCAACTCGATCATGAGGTAGGCACAAGTATAAAAAACTCTTACCTCCTCCCTATGTGTGAATAATGAAAATGTATAAATGTCATGAGCGGATGTTTTAGTAAGTTGGAGGTGGCCAGTTAACATGGCCACCATCGGCTAGGGAATTAAAACTGATGGTAAGCACTCATGAAACATGGATATGTCACATCAACTGAAGTTAGGATCATAAATAGTGGGTGGTGATTACGGGGGAAGGAGAAATAATTACTCAAAGTGGGTACAATGATCCAAAAGAGGAAACCCCATGTGATGCCAGGTCACCACAACACTCCAAGCCTCAACTCAAAAATGACATATTATGTACTTGGGATTAGGTTGTTTTGCATACTCGCTTATTTCAAAAATAGTTAGGGAGAGGACAAGCTTGGTGTGTCATCGAGAAGTTTTGAACCTCATTCTGCAATTGCAACATGAAGGAGCTACATGCATGACTACAACTGCTACATGAGCGCCGATAGACTGCTACAAGAAGGTTGAGAAGGTGAAAAGGAGCCATAAAGGTTCGAATTGATTTCCAAATTACCATCTGCATCCCAGACTACTTGAAAATAAGTAAGTTCCACCATCTCCTTCATCCATCCATCAGATTGCATGAAAATTTTACTCAAATTCCATAGACAGTGGCAATATAATTGTGCAATTAAATGGTATTTTTGAGTAGTATAGTGATCCAATAATAGGCAATTGTCATTAACAAGGAATTATTTACTCACTGTTGCCACTAAATCAAACATTGAAGCTATAAAATAGGCATCTCTCCCTCAATTAATTAAGGACATAAAGAAGATATGGGGGTAGTATTTAAAAAGAGGGAGCTCTCAGATACCAAGAGACCTACACGCTCCTATGGTAGACATTTTTAGAAGACACGAATGGATGGAATTCTTAGAGTTATTGAAGGGGTATCATGATGAACTTTCCTTTGGATTTTTCATTGCTCTAAATTCATAAACAAAGAAAATGCCACCACTATTGTGAGGGGGTTGATTATCTCTCCCAACCTTGAAATAATTAGCAGAATAACAACCCTACCTCTAGGGATCAAGTAGAGCATAGAAGTCAAATCTGCAAGTGTCACTACTAAAAATAATTTCTTTTCCTCCAATGAAAAACCCATTGAGGACAAGAATGGAGTTAGGAGGGAAAGCCTACCTTATCGTTGGGATGAGGTGGCTTGCCATATTATGAGGTACATATCTGGTGAGCAAAGAATGAGTGTGTTAAATTCTTACCACTTTAGCTTACTTCATAAAATCAGGGTCAAGGCATAATTGCCACTTTCTCAAAGACTTAGTGTGCCATATTTCCTCCTATAGTCCATCAGGGAAATGAGTCAAAAAGTAAGAGAGGGAAAACACCAACACTTAGGCCACCATGGCCTCATTAAATTGATAGTGGTGGATGCCTTGAACAATTTGAGAATCCATGTCCTTTGGTCCAAATTCATATACATGAATAAAGAAAATTTCATAGAGACACAAGCCCTCACACAAGGTGAGACCCCGCCCTATAGTGTTGGAGGAAGAGATGGAAAAACGGAGGGAGAATAAGAAGGGGCAATGACAGAATAGGAGGAAGTAGCAGGGTCAGAAGAAAAAGAAGGAGAGATAGAAGAAGAAAGGATAGTAGAAGAAGAATATATGAAAATAGAGGAAGAAGAAGAAACAAAGGCAGAGGTAGGAGAATCAGAAGACAAAAAATAAGAGGGGGAAAACAAGAAAAAGGAACATTAAGTCCTGAGGAGACTACTGAACCCAGAGAAACAAAGATACCCCCAAAACAAACAAGTTTGTCTCTAGGAACCACTAAACATGAGGCAGCTGCAACTTTAGCTACCTTAAGTGCCACAATCAAACCTAAAAGGAAGAGACAAAGGAAATCCCCCTTATATTTTAAGACCAGGAAAAACACCAGGATCAAGCAAGGGAGGCCACAAAATATCACAAAGGTCCCCATCAAAATTGAGAAGTCCCCAAGCAAGAAAGAGGAGGCGGGACCAATTAAAGGAAAAATCGAAGAGGTCACCACTCCAAAACCCACAACAAAGACTCCTATAATATATATGCGGAGGCCTACCACCAGATCAACCTCCTTCAAGCAAACCAAGACACCAACAACCCTCCAAAAAGAATAAAAAGGGAAGCTACAGGAGGGACAGAGTAAGCTACAGGAAGGACATAATATGATACATGAAGGATAAAAGATGCTACAGGAGGGGAAAAATGTTATACAACAGCTATAAGAGGCAAAAGCCTCCCCAAGAAAATTTGAGAAGGACTTACCAAAGCTCTAACAGCCTAGTCCATAACCTAGCCTAAGATCCTACTACAAATTCATTGAAGGAGGGAGGATTATTCCCCAAAAATTTGCAATCCCACTTTTTTATTAGCTAGTAATAGAAAGAGGAAGAACCCATATGTAGATGCAAATTTCTAAATCTAGGAAGGAGATGGCATGCCTTACCCCACAACATCTAGATAAGATAATATCACTCTCTTGAAGGGCTAAGGAATTCCTTGGAGAGAACACCCTTATACAAGAGGATCATGCAAAGGTTGAGAGTCAAGTGGATAAGGCTCAAGAATCAGTCCACCATTTTTTCTAGTCCTATAAGAAGGAAGAGATGAAGAATAAGAGCAGAAGGGGTGGACATAAATAGAAAAGAATGCAGGTTTCTAACCCTGATAGGGAAAACCATCTGAGGAGCCTTGGGATGTCAAGGAGGCCACAAGGGCCATGAGAGAGATACACATGGATGATTGAGTTTCTCAGAGGACAAGAAACAATTTCAATAGGGGGCGATGATGAGGCTCATCAATAGGTACATTATAAGGGTCATGATGCCATCCTCCAACTTTAGAACTATTTCTTTCACACATTTATCTACATTTTTTGTTATATTATGCCTAGGGAGAAGGATAAAAGATGATTTCTATGCAGGGGCTCAGAGTAGACAACAAGTAACTCACTAAATTAGCCCAAGATCACAAATCTCTCTCTCATCAGATCGAGGTCATTGGAAGCCAAGAAATTCATAGTAATGAGGTCATTGGCATCCAAGAATGTGAAAGTAATGAGGAACAAGATCCACCATTCTCGAGTTGGGGGAGAAAAATATTAATATTTTCTAGGGAGTTTTTAGTAGATACCCTCTTGTATAAATAAGCATGTAATAGAGCTCATTAGGATTCGATTTTCACTTTCAGCTAGGTAACTATTGATCTCAAGTACTTGGAACTGTTATTTTTTATTGTTATGTGATGTATTAGACATTAATTCAATGATAATGAGAAGATGCTTATTGATTCATCACTGAGTTAGTTCTGGAACGCTAAGGCTCTTGGGTTTGGGCCCAATCCTAGTGGCTTAGGTCCCTCTTGTGTGTTTGTATCTCTTTTAGTTTTAGAGTAATTCTTAGTTTCTTGTATTTCAGTAGAGAATAATCCATTAAAATCTGTGATTGCAACATCCATCTCATCTCTCTCATGGGAGCATGAATATAAGGATTTACAACCATAGTACAAAAGTATTATGTTTATGATTTCTTGGAAGAATATTTGTGTTTGTAATCTTATTTTGCATGTGATATTTGTAGCTTAGGAGTTGTTTTATTGGTTAGATCAGAGTTTTGGTATATATTAGATAGCATTTAAATTCAACCCTTCCTTTCCATTACTAGTTATTTCATTTTGTCAATGATAAATGGGTATATGCATGTGATGGTTGCAGGATTGTTTTGATTTGTAGGAAATGGAACCTTCACCACATCCATCTTGGACTTCCTCTCCTTCTCTTGTGAACCCCAAATCCGTGCTAAAATTATGTTCATGAGATCATTTTCCTAGGGTCAACGAGAGCATCCCTCCTAGTGCAAAACAAACCATCAAAAGGCTTCGGGCTTGGATAGGAGCTTTGGCCACCCTCCAATCATATACCTCAAACTCCATCCACCTTTACATACCCTTAAATCATCATTTCCACCTCTTACACCTTCTCGACAACCATCGTATAGCATTACAGGCCTTCTTGTAGCAGCCTCCTATAACACAACTATAACAGGTAGTTTCTTCACCAGTTTTTATACTTGCTGAAATTTGGACTTAGTTTAGAAGGATGTTGACCCCCAACTGTGACTTCATGATCAATAGAAGCTCTTAGGCCACTCCAAACCCTCCATTTCCTTCACTGCAAAAATAGAAGACTATTAGTTTCCTTATCATAGATTTGGCACAAATAGAACATTGATTTACATGCAAGTGTGAGCTAGTTAGATGGTACATAGAATTTTGAAATATAGTTTGGTAGGTTAGCTTATTTTCTACAAGTAGATATGATAACTAGATGGATGATTGCAATATAGTGTAGTTTCCTTTCTACAAGCGGCTTAGCTCTTTCCTTTTCATGAATTGTTTCTATAGAATTTTCAAGTCGAATTTAATGGAATTCTCCTTTTCATAGTTAGAGGTAGCTTCTAAGTTTCACCTTCATTAGCTAGCTTTTGTTCTAATTTAGGAGAAGGAATGGTCTTGGAACACTATTGATCATATGTCCTAGTTGAGGGTGGCATGAGTAGAATTCCATCTATTGTGCATATAGCATTGTCACCTCAATGTTTATACAAACCCTAGGTTGATAAATAGATTTGAGGGGGCCTTGGAAGTTGGAGCACTGTTGGTGAAATACCAGGGCTCACCACTTTTTGGCACCATTGTCAGGGAGGTGCCTAGGTATATGTTATTTATTCTTAAGCATTTTTTTCTATTTTTCATACAGTTTTGAAGAAGTAACATAAAAGAAAACGAGAAAAATTATTTCATGCTTCATAGGAGTAGAGATACTCAAGGAAAATTCTTACCAGAAACCCCCACACCCTCAAGCAGTCAACCTTCATTATTCTTCGGTGACTGTTAGCTTCCCTCTCTGACTACAAGTGAGTTAGAAGACCCTCTAAGTGAGCAACTTGAAATCTTTGAAGAACCTATTGGGAAAGAATAATAACCCACTTCACCTACCCAACCTATGGCTAAAAACATGAACAATGGCGTTTTAACTATCATAGAGACTAATGGAGAGGCTAGAATGAAGAATATAAGCGCTACTTCCCTTCCACATTTCCATAGTTTAACCTCTAAGGATCTTGATACCTTCATGTTTGAATTTTTTGTTTGTTTGTAGGATCTATGACTATGCCTTTGATGTCTAGAAGATGAAGTTATTCTGGCATACCCTTAAGGATACAACCTTGTGATGGTTTATGGGTCTTCCTCAGGTTATCATCACTACTTGGCCTCAAAGGAAACAAGCCTTTAATGACAAGTACATGGACTACTGTAGGTCTAAAGAAACCAAGGAGGAAATATTTAGAATGACTCTTGGACTTGATGAATCCATAGAAGACTATGAGTAGATATTTCAACTCAGTTATAAGAGGGCTAGGTGCACCCTTGATCTTGAATCACTCAAACTAGTTCTTCTCCAAGGGATCGGGGAGGACATTTTGGAGACCCTCAACATGCTGTATGGGGGAGATATCTATCAGTTATCCCATGATGACATTAAAACTGTCTTCAAAAATCACTCTATGGTTGTTAGAAAGAAGGGTAGGGATTTTCAAGGCTTGGTCAATTCCTTTCCTTCTACAACTTCCATCAAGAATGAGATTGGGAACATGTTGGTGGAATTTAAAAATGAAATGCTGCATACCTTTGATTTTCAAATGGATACCATGTGAATTAAGAGGAAACAAGAGGAAGCAAAGAAAACCCTATCTATTTTCTACCCTAAATGCACTAGAAGGCACCCAAAGAATGAATGGCCATTAAATTTCATAGAGGTCGACTCAGTCTGTGAGGAAAACCATGTAACAACCCCGATTTTAAAATATAGAAATAATTACATCAATTATGCGATTTATAATCAGCACACAATTAATCAGCTATTTAACATAGAATTTTAGAAATATGAGTAGAGACAACTTACCTGTGGCGATGATATTCCTTACTTGTGATTTCAGAGTTGAACGCTATTTGAATCCTGCTAACCGCAATTTTTTTTTGGGGATGACTCCACCCAACTGTAGGCTTAGTTGCATATAATCTTTCTATCATTGGCCACCCCTGAGCCCTTAATCAACGCACTACTGCCAAGGAATCATTTGTCTCACAAACAATTTTCTCCCAAGAGAATGGATGATGGAATGATCTCTCATCTTCCTCATTGTCTATTAAATAGACCAAACATTAGAAAGGGAACTGCATGCACACATTCCATGTGTCAACATGCAACTTTTATTTTTTTATTTTAAGTTTTACTTAAGTTAAATTTTCTCTTAATTTATTTATTTCTTATTTTATTCATTTTTACTATTTTTATAGTTTTCTTAGTTAAATCTTTCTTATTTTATTTTACTTTTTGCTAACTTTACTTACTGTTACTATTTTATAGTTTATCTTTATAATATACTTAATTTAGCATACTTTAGTATTGTTTATTTTACTGATTTTTTTAATTTGTTATTATTAATACTTTCTTCATGTTGTATTATCTATTTGCTATTTATATTTTTTTCATTGTTTTATATTTTTTGCTATATTTTAATTATTATTATTATATTATTAGGGGACAATTACATACTCTCTCTTTAAGGAAACTCGTGGGATAGGAGTCCCCCTCTTTAAGGAACTTCGTCCCGAAGTTAAATTGAATCATTTAACATTTTATTTATTTAGTTATTTATTACTTCATGTTTTCCCTACACCCTCTGTTGAACTAGTATAACCAGCAGGCTATAGAAATTCTGCAAATTCTCTACAAATCTCGTTCTGAGACCTATGTAGAAAATCTGACTATAGATTAGCCCGATAATGCAATATACCAAAGAAAAATACTACAATCTACTTCTACTATAAATTTGCTTTGCGGAAGATTAAAATTGAGCAAGATTCAAGCTCAACAGATATAACCAGAAGAAGAATAATCAATGCACATGAAACACAAAAAATACTCAGGGGAAAGCCTCAGCTAAAAATCCCACTATCTGTATTATCATACAAGGTGAAAATACATCATAATTATACAAATCCTTAGCTCTTACAGCTCTCAGTACAATCCTCCTGGATGCTCACAGGAAAACAAAGCTTCTCACAAGCCTTCTTGTCTACCCTCCAAGCTCCTATTTCCTTGCGCAGTTTCTCTGGGTGATCCTCCTATTGCCAAGTGGAATACTGATCACTCACACTGATCCTACACCTTGTCAGAACTACGCAAGCCTCAAGCGACCTTTTTCCTTCTGCATGGATGAGTTTCCTTTATAGGAAAACTCATGCAACTGGTAGCAACCTTTCCTTGACATTTAGCTCAACTGTGTCTTTCTCTGAATAGACATGCATGAGTTTCTGATGAGAGAATCTTCAGTTATCTGGAGTACTCAGTTGGATGCATACATGCATTAACTGATTGAACTCACAATTAGTTCCTCAAACAGTTTGGAACTAATTTAACCGGACTTAACTCGGTAAACTGAGCTAACTAATTACAACTCAAATATAACTCAATCTTATCTCCTTAATTAAGGGATAATCTCCTTAATTTAAGGGATAACTATTGCATGACTTCACAAAGACTTCTAACTTGAATATCTCCAATTAATTAACTCAAGATGAATTAATTAATTATTTTTCAAGCAGGTGGTAAGACTAAATTCGAAATTTAATTCTCAATTTTAATTCAAGGACAAATTAAAATTAGAATATATTGGATTTTGTTTTTATCATTTCTTGTTTCTATTTTCAACATAGGCATTGAAAGTTTTCACAACACCCGAGAAATCTCAAGGAATCTTTGTCCTTTTTCCCACTTTCAGAACCAGGCATAACCCTCATTGATCTGTGTCCTAGCCCAAGGTTCGTGTTGGCTGCGTGGGGCCTGACCCAGGTTCAGTGTTAGTTAGAGAAACAAATCCCTACACTATTGGCCCTTTTGGCATCAGCCCATGGAGCGTGGACCGAAGTCTCACCCAAAGCAGTATGGGGGGATGCTAGAACCAAGTTTTTGCACCCTGAGATGGTCTTGATGTTGGTTTATTCCTTCTGTTCCTTCATCCGTGTAGGTCACTTGGTTCTAGGCTTTGTCAGTCTAGCCCTTTATTCCGCCCTTCAATACCTCTGTGAAGGGGTACGATTGACCTTCGCACAACCCTAACCTGCGGTTCAGGTGCTTTCACGCTGCTAGAGCAGTGTATCATGCAAATTCCCAAATTATCTTAAGTGTCTTATTTATCTTGCTAAAAATTCATAGCTAGCACCGTGTAAACAAATATTCTTACTTGCATTCAATTAACAAATGTAATTACATACATTCCTGCATCACATAAGAATTGTAAATGAAATTCATACGCAATAAGCCCAGATGCATTAATAGGAATGAAGACACAAAATTTGTAGAATGCTTCTCTTTATTGATATCTTCAAATGATTACAGACTCTATCCACTCTGCACACACAGCTGCAGGGGTCCGTGCACTGAGTTGCAGACTTCCACCCTAGCCTCTGTGCACTGAGTTGTAGAGCCTCTACCTTTGGTAAGACCCGAAACTTAGACTTCTCTCCTTATCGCTCAAGACTTCTTCTACAAATTACTACATAGAGCTTACTTACTTAGCTCTTTTTATACAATCCCATGGTCTGTGGACCATGGGTAGATCTTTACAACCGACTTTACACTTTACAAAATAAGGGTACACAACCCTTTATGACTCATGACACTTTCGCGCTCTGCGACCACAAAATGCAGAGACTTTACAACTTTATTACAAAACTTGACCCGAAACATGGGCTTTTTGCCCCAAAACTATCCTTCGGGGATCCCATTCAGCATTAGTTAGCCAAACAAATCCCTACACTACTGGTCCTTTTGGCATCAGCCTGCAGAGCGTGGACTAAAGTCTCATCCAAAGTAGTATGGGGGGATGATGGAACCAAGTTTTTGCACCCTGAGATGGTTGTGATGTCGGTTTTGTTATCACTCAATATTTTCTCAAGTTAAAGAAAGAAATCACCGAGGTAACTACAAACCGCTTTTAGAGATCAGGACCTAGCCTTCCTGATGCTCAGAGAGGGCTCTCTCTTTAAACTTCAACTTTGTTTTAGTTAAGATGTTTTTAGTCTAGTTATGATTGTTCAAGGGGTTTTTGATTTGTATTTGAGATTGGGTGGTGGGATCTACTTAGACAGATGGATAGAATGATGTCTTTTAGACCATTAGGCTATGGATTCAAACAATAAGTAAAACTGGATTAACTCACTAAAGGGAACTTTCAAAGGGCAAGATAGGAAAGTGTTTTTCAGATATTTGAGACAGAGAGGTGAAAGGTTTTCACTCGGGGTGAGAGAGAAGTTAAGGGTTCTCAGACCCGGATAATGAACGAGGAAGGAAGGGGTAATCGAAATCGAAGGGCAATTAAGAATCCTTTAATATGGATTATTCATGAAATCAATCTAAACCAAAGAGTAATTAAGAATTCTTTAATTTAAATATCAGAAGAAAACATTTAAATGCTTAAGTGTTAAAACATAGTGTGATTTAAACAAGTTCTAAAATATTATTCCAATTATAGAATTTAGATTGAAACACATATAATATTATGAATAACTTTGAGAAAAATGACAATAACACAAGAAAATACTTGTCTGAAATTTGCTCAACACATGAATCCTTGCAAAAATCTGATCTTTATTAATCAATCCAGCTTGCTGGCTCATCAATTGATACAATAACCTTCTGGGTCTTCTTGATAAAAAAGTCTATAGAAATGTCTAATAGAATCCACCTCAAAATACTTCAAATGAAGAAGTACTTATACAAATTCTAAACTGAAATATCTTGAAAAAATATCAAGATTGGTATTACAAATATATCAAATTGTTTTACATTATAGAACTTAAATAAAGAACACTCAAAACTAATGAATATACTTGGAACTATATTTATGGATTGATGGCGACAAAGAAGAGAAATTTGAATTTGATAGCAACTCTTAATTGATGATGAGGCTTCCAAGTCACTAACTAAGTCCATCCTTTGTGCATTCTGCCCTAAAAATTCAACAAAATTAGGGTCCAGTGATACATTTTTATATGTCAATCCGAGATAGATATGTAAATAGTGAAAGATATTATTGTAGATAGTTATGTTATTGAAATAAACCTCTTTAATTTTCCTAAAACTCAGCTCCATATGCTCACGATATTCTCTGCAAAAATATGCCAAAAACAAGATTTTGCACAATCCAAGAAATAGGCTGTGAAGATATGCATTTATCTTCAATTTTGTAACCCCTGTGTAAAACGTGAGATAGGTTTCTGTACGTTGGCCTTTTAGGAACAAAAACCTCTTCCCGTTTCTAAAACTGCATCTTGGATTAGCCACAATAGTTTCTTCAAATTTATGACTTAAACAGGAAATTCTTGCAAAATGTACCATTCCTGCTCTAATTTCATCTTTTAACCTTAATTTTGTTTTAACTGTCTTTACCTTTACTTTGGATAAACTTCATTTTTGTTGGTGAAAGTGTTTTCATTTCTGTTTAACCCTTACTGTCTCCATGTTTACTTTTACTGTTTACCTTGACTGCTCTATTTTTCATCTATCTTCACTTTGATTTTGTTAATCTAATACTCTTTCATTTGATACACTTTTACTTTGATGACCTGTCAATATCTTTTAATGTGTTTTTACTTTTACTGTACATTTTAACTTTTTACTGTGTATTTCAACAATAAATCATTTAGTTTTTTAGATGTATCAACATATGGTAATGGATATTGATCAACTTTCTATATGTTTGATTTGTTTGTCTTTTGACTATATGCTCTGCCTGGTTCCTTTGTTTTAATAGTTAGTGTCTCTGTGTGAATGATTTCTTTCTCTATCCTATGTATAACTATTTTCTTCTTTTGAATGAAGGTTTTAAATAAATTTCCTTTCAAGTCTTGGAGTAAACAAGTTTTGTGACTAGTATCAAACATGTTTATCCAAGCTCTGGTCTTCTGCTAATTACCTGCCAAATACAACAATTTGTTAATAAAACACAAGTTTGTGAGGAGGTGACTGGAGGTCGTACTGAAACTGGGGAGAATCATGGACAGAGTCTGGAAGGTGTTTGGGAGGAAATCCATGGTGAAATCATGTCTCAGAGGCTTAGGGTGGCGCCATAAGGGTTTGATAGGTTCCATTGTGTAACTGAGTAAAAGGCATGAAAATGAGGGTCTTCTGGGTTTTAACAGGTAATGGGTAAATTGGCACAATTTTTTTTTATTATGAATAGTAAGTGGTTTTGGGTTGGGCAGAGAGGTGGTTTCCCAAGCCATCGCACTGCTTTTATGGAGGAGGCAGTATTTTGGCGAGGTCACTCGATCTATGTTAGCGCTTGACACATAGCAGATGGGGGCTCAAGGAAAAACCACTTTATTGGGCGGGTAAAGGCTAGACATCGGGTGAACCCGATATGGCTGTGGACCATTGGATTTGGGTGGCGACAATCAGATGGAAATCGATTGACAGATGTGCATGGATTAAATGGGCAAAGGTTTTGAGGGGGGCCCGGGGCTTTAATGCTTGGTAGGTTGGGATTATTTATTAGTTAATCATGGTATTAAATGATTGGGTGGGGTTTAATGAAGGGATTATCTCACCGTTACTGAGGATTGGTGAGTTAAGAGGCTTTTGTCGGGGGCATGGGATAAAAATATAGTTTATAACTAAACTAAGGGTTGGGGTATTATATACGGGATTTATTTATATATGGGAAAAGGTATATCAGGAGCTATAACATTATGTTAAAAATTAATATGAAACAAAATGATCAGAGTGAACATACCCCTAAGCATAATGTAATATTTGCACATTTTCTTCACATACACTTATAGTTAGGATAAAATCTTTGTGTGGGTATTTTGAATGAAATGGAATTTAACACGGTGTTGTTTATTTTTCATAGGCAAATAGAGTTCAACCTTAGGAAAAGGGGTTTTATTAGAGTAATGAATGGAAATGCCTTTTATGAAGGGAACTATAACACTTGATGTATATAAGTCATTAAGCCGAGGATCCGGTCCCACCAAAAGTTAGAGAAATGCTCCGAGCCTTTATGACTTGAAGGATTTTTAGTACTAGAACATACTTGTGGATGGGAAAATTAGTAAGTATAGGGATGAAATGAATGAGGGGAAGTCAATTAAATCAACTTGTAAACCTCTATTTTTTCTTTCTTAATTGCTCATGCACATTGAAACATATGATTAAGCATGATAAATGTGCTCTTGTCCAATCAACTTTATACTTCAGCAACCTTTCTTCTACTAACCCATTACTTACCCTAACATTTTCTCTTCACTTATTTGGGTGCATTTAAGCTAGCAGGCCCTTTTATTTCTTTTTATTTTATAAAACAAACTATCTACTTCTAACCTTATATCTTCCAAGGGCTCAGATTAAACTAATGAGCTCCTTTTATTTTCTCTACCTATCTAATGATCTGCAAGATTAAGTTGTTTGGTCAGATTTTATTATCTAACTATAAACATAAAATTCAAAGCATGAAGTAGTCAAGATTAAGCAGTTTGACTACCATGGGTTGTGGCATGTATGATAAGTTGCACACAACTATTATTTGAAGAAGAAGTAAAATAGTAGTGGAATTTATACTTGCACACTTTCATGATCCTTTTTTGTGTTTGGGGTTCATATATTTTCATTTTTTGATATTTTATTATTCTTTTTGTCCTTTGATATTTCTTTTAGGACACACCCTCTTTACATTTTTTAAATTTTAATGTGGAAAACATTTGCAGAAAGCAAATATATGTACCATATTAGAAGGCTTAACCTTAGCCAATTCAAAATTATGAATCTTATCACTATAGGACTCTAACAGGTTTATCCCTTCTATTCCTGCTTCTGCGTAGGTCGTCAGGTTCTAGGCTCTGTCAGTCTAGCCCTTTCTTCTGCCCTTCAGTACATCCGCTTGTTTTGGTTGGTTGCCTTGGTCACGACGACGATGATAGAGTCTCGTTGTAGTGCCATCTGCTCATTATTAATATGTTTCTCGCTGATCACTTGTAGGGTGCGGTGCTCATGGGCCCTCAACTACGCAATTACTCCATCCTGCAATAGGTGGAGCACCTCCCCAGGGAGTGCTGCCAAATTCAACCCTACCCCCTTGAGGGCATTGACAGTGGGTTTGTCAACTTCATTCTCCGTGGTCAGTGCTCCATTAGGCAGCACTATCCCGCTGGAGGCCTTTGCACGCAGCATCTCAGCAGCTTCTGAAGTGCCGATAGAAAGGTTGGTGGACACTGTGATAGCTTATGATGCACAGGACTGTAGCTCATGCAGACATGTCTGGATAGCCCCCAATATTAGTTGTTGCTACTTCTCAAACTGTTATAGGGCCTTCACAGTGACGTCTCACACTGTGTCTCCAATGTCATGCAAGTCGCCCTCTGTGAGCGTGATTGGGTCCAACGATGTTTTAGTTGCCTTGGAATTCTTCCTGGATCCTCCTTTCTCCTTTTACCTTGGATGCTTGATGCATGAAGACGTTTCCTGTGGGTCCATGCCGTGTTGCTTTGTCTACTCGTTCGTCTCTTTCTTTGTCTCGGGTGAAGGCAACCTCACGCCTTTGTCAGAGCCCCACTCTGTTCCACCTATTTTCTTCTCGGTCTGCTGAGCGGCATCACGCTCTGCCTCGGCCTTGTCAGTGGCCTCCTTCTTTCTCTTTTTGGCCAGCTGCATCATCTTAAGCTTGGCCTCCACCTTCTTGCACTGTATGGTGGAATTACTCCCTCCCACCGCCAAGTCTGCTATAGTGCTCCATTCTGCTGGTCAACGATCAAGTTCTACATCAAAGGCATCATTCGTTGCCAGGTAAGGCAAGTCATACCATGTTTGTGCAAGGTCCTTCCATGTTGTGAAGGACACATAGTGAAAATCGGCCTTAAACTCTGTGTAGCCCTGCAGGTTGGCAAACACCATAGGTGACAACCACGGTTTGCGATTGATGGCCATGCGCATGTTCATCTCCATCAAGATCCAGAAGATCTCGCTATCCTTGATGTGCTGCACATCCTTGGTCACCCACAACGAAGCGTACTTTGCTACTATTGGTACGTCTGGCACGATCGAAGGGAATTGACAGTCCTCTAGTAGCTCCCATGCTACCAACATAATAGACATCAAGAGCCATGCGTAGTGGAACATCTCGCTGAGATCCTATGGCTCACGGTAGTTTTCTAGGAACTCTCCGTGGAGATATCCCACCCAATTGAACTAAACTCCTTCGATGCATTGGGCTGCTAGCATGACGATAGTTGTTGACACCTTATCGGTGTGACACTTCGTCATCACCTTCCCTGCCAAAATCTGTGTAGCCACCTTGACAGTAGGGTCACTGATGCTTGATATGGCATATCCGTGTGACTTCTTCACTAGCTTAAACTTCTCCTTCATGGCCTCCGCAAGGGCTTTCTCACCACCTTTCCCACCAAACATCATGGCCGGATTTTCTCTTGTGTAAGGCAACCGCGTGATCCTGTGGATCAATCTGTCAGTGATGGGTATTGGCTCCTCTAGCCACAAACACCCATCATGCACCAAGAATAATAGCCGCTTGATGACCAAGACTGTAATCGGGGTGCGGTTGTAGTGCAACACCCATAGCATGTTGCGAAGACCTATCTTGTCTACTCCTCTGAGCCACCTCCGAGGCTCCAATGTGATCATCCCAGTGGTTGTATCGATAATGCAGCGCATCAGTTGCTCGGTCACCAAGGGTGGGAAATTTTCATGGCTAGCCAAGTCCTAGTCTTCGAGTTTTAACAAAGGAACCCACCCCAAGCATGGCCCTTCAAAAACAATCTCATTCAGCAACAGAGGGGTTTGTAAGAGGACCTTGATCTCATCAATATATTTTGGTACCATGGTCTCACCTTTTCGTGGAGGGACATACTTAGGCAATCGAGTGATAAGGTCATCACCCTGGACTTCAACTTCCTCCATGTCTATTCCTACATCCTCATCGTCCATTGGGATGTCTTCGATTTCTTCCTCCTCCGGCTCTAGATTGATGGCTTTGCCCTTTTTCTTTGAGGTGGGCTTGTCCTTCAATGGGTTTCTTCTTAGTGATGCATGCATTAGAATTGTAGGTTGCTTGCCCTTCTTATCCTTCACGCTCTCTTTGGTTAGGGTCAGCTTTGGTCTCAACATCCTTGGTGATTTGGGGACTTCCGCTAGTACTTTGGCAACCTCTAGAGCAATTTCTTCTAGCTCGCTAACCACTTCCAGCATATCCTCCTCCGCTATCACTGCTTTAGTGTCCATAGCTGTTGGAGATGTCGACATAATGCTACTCAACAATGCTCGTGACATCTCTGGTATGTTCTCAAATGCTGGAATCATTATCATAGCCTCAAAGAATTCTTGGTTCATGTGCGTCTGAGAGTTCAACAACTCAATTCTTAAAATTTCAAGTGTTTTTCGTTGGGTTTCACCTGTAATTTATAGGGAATTTTGAATTCAAATCCAACCATTCCCCCCACATTTGGTTCATTAATGTCAGATTGGCAACAAATTTTCAAGAATATGTCCCATAAATTTCATCTTAAATGTTGGCTGCCTACTCCAATTGGCTGCATTTCTATCGTCAAATCATGAACAGTGACTTTAACAGTCATTTTTCGGCTGAACTACGCGATTTCTCCCTGGGTAGCGCAAATCCCTTCACACTACCACGAACCTTGTGACACTTACTTCGCGCCATCCTCCAGTCGCGTAGCTCCCCAACTCGGGTAGTGTAGTTCATAGTCCCACTCCTCCTTTCAGCTAACTAGAGCGCTAAGACTGTGCTACCTTCATATAGTCACATGGCCAGAACACCGGTGTATGGCTTCAATCGACTACCATTCACCTTTCCCTGGAAGGGATGTCCATTCAATTTGACCAACTGAACTGCTCTTCCATCGGTAATATCCTTATTGACATAAGGCCCTAACCAGTGCATTCTAAATTTCCCTGGAACTTTATTAAACTTGCTGTCATATAACAAAACCAAGTCATTTACCTTAAAGGTGCACAACTTAATGTGCCGATCATGCCATGCTTTTTTGCGCTGCTTTTGGACTTGTTGGTGAATCTAGCTAGATATCTTTCTTCTTCAAGCTCAGCCAGCTGTGCGAGCCTCTCTTCCAGGGCTCTGCGATCCATCATACCTGTGAGTGTGGCTATCTGTAGATTAGGCACAATGTATTCCATGGGCATCACCGCTTCAACACCATATAGAAGCCTAAAGGGTGTTTGTCTAGTCAACTTCTTACATGTCGTCGAATAGGCCCATAGTACTACGGGTATGCATAGGTCCCAATCACTTCGCTAAGAGTTGAAAACCTTGGTCAACACATTCTCGAACACTTTATTGAATGCTTCCACCATCCTGTTAGCCTGCAGGTGATAAGGTGTGCTCTTCTGGTGATATACCTGAAATTCCTCCATCAACTCACTAATCATCTCATTCAGAAAGAGCATACCGCAATCACTCATCAAAATCTTTGGACACCCAAATCACGTCAGTACATACTCGAAGAGGAACTTTGCAACAGTTGAACCTATATAATCCTTTACAGGTTGTGCCTATGCCCATCGAGTTAAGTACTCTGTCACGGTGCTAATGTACCTTGCTCCTGTCTTCTTCCCTTGGGGTTGAATGGGTCCCACAAAATCTATCGCACATTTCTCAAAGGGTTTTAATGTCATCTGTGGATTCAGAGGCAGCTCATCCTTCCGCAATGACCTACCAATCCTTTGACACACATCACACGCTTTGCAATAAGCTTTTGAATCTTGATGGAGGGTTGGCCACCACAACCCTACACGTAGAATCTTCTGTGCAATCACTCTCCCTACATAATGTCCTCCCGTGACGCCCCCATGAGTATCCATGAGGATACTGCTCCTTTCAAACTCCAGTACATATCGTCGCAATATCTCATCAGACACCATTTTATACAGATGCCTAGGAATGGCAGAAAATTCTGTCATGCGCACCACTAACTCCTTCTTCTGCTGGCCAGCGTATCCTTCTGGGGTAGTTCCCGTTGTTAGGAAGTGTATGAACAGAGGCTTATTGGCCAGGTATT
The DNA here is from genome assembly GCA_000404065.3 of Pinus taeda. NCBI lineage: Eukaryota > Viridiplantae > Streptophyta > Pinopsida > Pinales > Pinaceae > Pinus > Pinus taeda. The sequence goes on along the minus strand of APFE031676298.1, from coordinate 361,763 downwards.
TCAAAGAAGAATGATCCATATACATCTTGAAATGGCCACCCAACAAATAATGTCTAAACTTCTGGAGCGCGTATACCATAGCTAACCCTTTGCACTCGGTGGTGGAATAGTTCTTCTCTGCTTTGGATAACCTTCTGCTTGTGAATGCTATAGGATGGTCCAAGTCTCCTTCACTAGCCTATGTCAGTACTACTCCTAGTGCTATACATGACACATTGACATGTACATGAAACTCCTTCTTCCAAGCCGGGAAGACTAAAATCGGTGCGATGACCATCTTTTCTTTTAGTACATCCAAGCTTTTCTTACAGTGCTCATTCCAGTAGAATGTGACATACTTTTTCAACAACTTCTCCATAGGCACGATGATCTAGGCATAGCCCTTGATAAACTTTCTGTAATATCTAGCATGTCTTAGGGTAGCACGCAACTATGTCACACTCCTCGACACTTTGAAGTTAAGTATCACTATGATATTCATGGGATCTACCATTAGTCCCTGTCTACAAACCACATGACCTAGCAGGGTCCCAAAAGGAACACAAAATAGGCATTTCTTCAGATTAAGCGTGATCTGGTATCTTCGATAGGTATCTAGCATTAGGCACAAACTTGCCACATGGTGTTTCACCAGCCCAAACACAACCTAGTCATCAAAGTACACTTCCAGAAACTTGTGAATAAATTCCTTGAACACAGCAATGATTACACACAAAAAAATTGCATGCGCATTCTTCAACCCCAATGACATTACAGTGTACTGAAAACATCCCCACTTAGTCGCGAAGGCTGTCTTGTTTCTATCCTCTGGTACGATTTTGATCTGATGGTACCCAGAGAACCCACCAGTGAAGGAATATGCTTCCTGGCCACCTACATTGTCCAACACTTCATTAGTGAACAGAGTCGGGAAAGGATCATGTACACAAGCATCATTAACTTCCTGAGATCTACACATATCCTTATTTCATTCTTCTGCTTCTTTTCCTGTACCACCATTGGGCTTACCCAATCAGATTCCTATACGGGCTCAATAATGCCCACTGTGAGCATCTTGTCTAGCTCTAAGCGGATCTTCTCCTTATACTTTGGATTGACATGATAAGGCCTTTGCTTAACTGGTTTAGCGTCGGGCTTCAACGTGATCTTCATAACACCCAGGTCTCCTATTATCCCTTTTAGATCTGTAAACTTAGCAGGGAACAAATCCTGGTATTCATGGAGTAATTCAACGACCTTATCCACTATCGTGTCATCCCAGTAATCTCCAATGTTTGTGAATTTGGGCTCTGCCTCCGTACCTATATTTACCTGTTCCGTTTTTAGTGGCGCGAGTATATCAAGATTCTAAATCTACGGTCCCTCAACATTGTGGTGACCTTCGGTTTTAGGAATGTTAATCTTCTGCGGATCCTCACCTTCTTCTTCAGCAGTTAGATTATAACATTCCATCACGTGACTCAGCTGAGTAGTCCAATTGAGTTGAATCAGGTCCAAAGGATCCTGCAGTATCCTAAATATTATTGCTTTCACTTCCTGTAGCACTCCATGGTGTGACAGAACAAGTGCACCCATTCAGGTTGGGGCTTCGCTTGATAAGCCTCGGCCCATTTGGCCAAATTTGTGTGCGGATCATCCTTCCCATCATATTTTTCCATTATTTGTACCTTTAGCTTCCCAAAGTGTGTTCTCATCATCCTCCTACACTCGCACCAATCATAAAATTTACCCTTGTGCGTACCCCACCACATTGTGGCTGTAGCATGCAGTGCCCAGTCCAGAGCCTGGAAGAACTGATTTTCTGGTACCTCCATCTCAAATGTGTCCAAAAATACATCTACATCATCTAGGCCATCATAAGTGGGCAAATTTCTTACCTCTGAAGACACACAGCACAGTGACCAGGTCATCATGTTACAACTTAGCTTGGTTACTTCATGTAACTGATTCTACCAGTGCTCTAATTCTTCATCAGAGTCTGAGGTGTAGGAACTCTCGCGATCACATGTAATTCATCCATCTGCTTTTGGATTTACCTAATCTTGGTCTCACACTGTTATCTTATATATACAGTCCAAATCATCATTACTCTCATAATTGTGGACTGGTTCAGTATAGCGTGATCCTTCAATAGGATATAGGGGTACTATTACATAGAGTGATTTCTTCTAAAATATCATCTTTCGCTTCTTTAGGTTGATTAACCCATTCCTATCAGTAGCCAAATCAATGCCAAGGAGCGCAGGGTAGGGGTTGCTATCATCCAAAATTTCTATTACTTCAAAGTCAGCCAATGAGCTCATGCCTTCAATATCTATAGTCACCCCTTGCAGCCGCCCCATGGGGATGATCTTCTTTTGATTTTCCATTCTTAACTGGATCGAAGACAACTACAGCATGGGTCTTCCCGTTCGTTCCCAAGTCTGATTTGGTAAGACGTTCATGTCTGAGCCCAAATCCAAAATAACCTGATCCATTTCGTATTCTCCTATCTGTGTGGTCATTCTCATTTCTCATCCTGTCCTTGTTTTATGCTTACAAATCTTTCCTACCACACACGGTTTTCCCGGAGTGTTTCCAGCACATCTATTTATAAGCTCTTTTAATCCCTTCACAGCGTTGCTGTCATGCAACAACTTCATGTAGGTCTAGCATAGAAGAGTCCATTTCCTGATCAGGATTATCCTTGCTCCTTGAGGTGGAAGCCTCAACGAAGCTCTTGTTTTCTTCCATGAATGTTTCACATGCGTGCTCCAAATCAAATTCAGCTTCCTTCACCGAAGCTTTACAAACCCATGCACTATCTTCAGACTATTTCCCCTTATCATCCCCCGTTGCAATTCCACTTTGGAGCACTATATTCACATTTGGATCCTCTTCGCGAGGCTGAGACCTCATCATCTATAGGTTATGAGTCGGTTGAGGTGGTAGTGCCCCTTTGTCACGTATCCTCGCTATCAGCATAGGACAATCTTCCGTTTCATGATCAAACAAGGTGCAATATTTGCACGATGGATGCATTGGGTTAGTGCAATTGTGGGCATAGTGTCCTGTTCCTCCGCAATTGTAGCAGATTAGCTATCCCCAACCTCTGCCAAGTCCTCCTATGCCTCAGCCTCATTCATGCCCCTGAAAGCCTATTCGCGCCATCCCTGTGCTTTGGTCAGGGGGCCACATTTCGGCCTGAACCTTATAGGAGGGTGTTTTGTCCATAATCACTTCATAGCTTCTGCAGTTGCATTCATCATGACCTACTGACCTACAAAAGTTGCAGAACAGTTGTTGTGGTGTTTGTAGAAACTTTTGCAGCAAATGAAAGTTATTTGTCGTATGTTTTCCTGCTACCTGACATATGACGCACCACAACGCGGGCCCCACACTTGGTCTTGCTTAAGCCTCCGACCTCAAAGGCATCGGTCCTCCTCTTGAAATATAGTTCGCAAAGACTAGGCACTGGTATTTTTCATGCCCCTGACCTTTACATTTTAGGCACCATACCTCTTCGTGCGCCTCTGGTCAAACTGTTCTGTCTTGCTTCAAACTTTTCATTTGAAGGCAAATATTTTGAAATTGCTCATCGATCTACTTGACCCCCAGATTTGGATCCTGCACCAGTGTTTCATGCAGTCTCATTGCAATCTCCAAGGCCTCTGCCTAAATCGTTATCTTTTATTGTGATAGCGCAACCCTTAGTTGTGGCAGGAGTGAAGCCACGAACCATTCTCGTTGTTGTCGATTTGTTAAGTTCATATTAGCTTCGCTGATTTTACACTTCAACCTCTAATCTAATTCCCAAGGTTTCTCCCCTGGTTTCATCGTGATTTATTTGAACCCCACAATCGACTGTGCCTCAGATTTAGGCCTACTGAACTTCTTATTCAGTGCAACCTGGATGTCCGTCACCCTAGCATTTGGGTTATCATTAGAGTACTTGATATACCAGGTTAGTGCGCGATCCTGCAAAGCACTAACCAAGGTTTCCTTCTTCATGTGATCATCCGTGATGCCTTGAGCTTCCCATAAAACTTTCAAGATGAACCAAAACTAGTCCGGGTCCTTATTTCCAAAGCCTTTAAACAAAGGTAGCTTCATTGAATTTGCCATGCTGAACTGTAGTGGAGGCAGTGGTGGTATGGGTGAAGTCGTAGGTGCTGGTGGTGAAGTTGGAGGTGGTGTGAGTGGAGGTGGCAGTCGTGGGAATCCTTGTCCTATTAACTGATTAGCACTTTGTGGAGAAGGCTGCGCTACTCCCTCTTCGTCTCCCGAAATTAATGGACTATATTCAAGGCCATTTTTTCCTTCGTTCCTGTAAGTCTTTCCACTTTGGGTAGCTCCGAACATCAAGGTAGCTGCATAACCTGTTTTTCGTACAATAACATCTTAATCCAGGTATTCAAAGACTTTAAGTACTTACCTCGTGGACCTTTGAAAAAGCACCACTCCACCTCACTGTAGCTAATTGAGGTATCGACTGTGAATTCAGTCACAAATCCTCCTAATATGTGATCAAGACAATGATCGATAGTGCGAGCAATCTTATCCTCAGAGGCTTCCAACCTCTGTACTAACTCCAGGGTCTGGGCAATAGGACTATCAAGTCTCCACCTTCCTTGGCTATCTGCTAGCTTTGTGATCCACTCGTATAGCTCAACCGGAAAGGAACAAAAAATTATCTCATGGATCTCTTTATATAGGTACCTGTCCAACCACTGTCCCTTTGTCAGTCATGGATTTCTGTTCTCTTGCGCTGCGAATTCATGGATCTTCTTATCCAACCAGTCCCCAATCTCTTTTTTAGTTGGACTCCAGTGATACGACATCACACATCTCTTATGTAGATTCTGGTCTCGGCAATGGAACCATTTATTGGCTGCGTGGAGCCTCACCTAGGTTCAGCATTAGTTAGCCAAAAAAATCCGTACACTACTGGCCCTTTAGGCATCAACCTGTGGAGCGTGGACCGAAGTCTCACCCAAAGCAGTATGGGGGGATGCTGGAACCATGTTTCTACACCCTGAGATGGTCGTGATGTCTATTTATTCTTTATGTTCCTGCTTCCATGCAGGTCGCTATGTTCTAGGCTCTGTCAGTCTAGCCGTTTATTCCACCCTTCAGTACCTCCACGAAGGGGTACGATTGACCTTCACATAGCCCTAACTTGTGGTTCAGGTGCTTTCGCGCTACTTGAGTAGCGTATTGTATAGATTCCCAAATTACCTTAAGTGTCTTATTTATCCTACTAAACAACCACATTTAGCATTGTGTTAATAGATATTCTTACTTGCATTCAATTAACCAACGTACTTACATACATTCACGCATCACATAAGAATTGTAAATGGAATTCATACGCAATAAGACCAGATGCATTAACAAGAACAAAGAAACATAATTTGTAGAATGCTTCTCTTTATTGTTATCTTCAGATGATTACAGACTCGATCTGCACTGCGCACACAACTGCAGGGGCCTATGCAGTCAGCTACGGACTTCCACCCTAGGCCTTTGCACACTCATTTGTAGAGCCTCTACGTACGCTAAGACCCAAAAATTAGACTTCTCTCCTTATCGCTCAAGACTTCTTCTACAACTTACTACTTAGAGCTTACTTACTTAGCTCTTTTTATATAATCCCATGGTTCGTAGACCATGGGTAGATCTTTACAGCTGACTTTACAGTTTACAAAATAAGGGTGGAAAACCCTTTATGACTCATGACACCTTCACGCTCTGCGACCACAAAATGCGATGACTTTACAACTTTATTACAAAATTGACCCAAAACATGGTATTTTGGCCCCTAAAATGTCCTTGGGGGATCCCATTCCCAACAGCTCACCCTATGGCTTGCGCCTGACTCAGGCCTCATCTACCCCAAGGTAGGCATCTGGTACGGTACTCAATGACTCTAAACATCTTGTAAGGTTGGCTCACTCCCTCCACACCTACTAAGGTGCACAACCCCAGGCATCAAAGTCCTTACATTCGCACTAGACTTCGACATCCCAATCCAATACCAGGCACCTAGCCTATAATATGAAGCATTTGGCCTCCTCAAGATGGTCCCATAGCCCCTCAAGAGCTATCCATCAAGAGATATACAAGACAAAGGAACCACTGGCATATGTAGTGTTGATTGAGTTTGTTCCCAACCCATATGGTGTTACATATTCACAGGTATGGGCTCCCAAGAGGTCATCAAATAAACCTGCCCTCTTGGCCATTCATGGATTTCTTGTCAATCACCACATCTCAACATGCAACCAATGCATTAGTTATCATCACGGTATCCAAGAAATAATCCACATTCCAACTCTTGCATATCTTCATCATAATATAACATCATTTTTATCACAAAAGTTTGCATGTCATAAATCTACATACGATTACCACATGCTTCACAACATAATATCCTCCTAAGTTATAACATCTACATATCAACATCAAAGACATATCATCACATCACATAATAAATGAACCACACATCACTATACATCACATCATAACATCATGATCCCTATGCATATCATATCCATCATGAGCATTCAATATCATTATCATAATAAATAAATAAATAAGAACCACATATACATCATTACCTCTCATCATAACTATATCCATTTACCACATACCATCATTCCTTAAACCATTGTTTCATTTCCAATACATTGACTCATTCAATCCAAACACAACTCATCAATGACATACCAACTTCTTACTTTTCACATTAATCGTTTTCTAATTTGTCATTAGGCCTCATATTATCACAAAATGTATCTCATTTTCCAATGGTAGACAATAATTATCTTTAATATTTACTTTTAAACATTTTCCTAGTTTATCACTTATTATTCTAAAAAAATTACTAGTGTGCACAACTCCCTATAGGTTATTACTTGACACAATCATGTTTCTCACTATCCTTAAGAAACTTCTTCTTAATAGAAAACACCCCTTCACATTTTCATACCAGATATTCCTAATATTCCATGTCTACTTGAATTTCAAAAACATTTGATCAAATTGACTTTGATTTCTCACCTCTTGTCATTGTGGTTTCTTTTTCCCTCTCTAAATGCATAAAATTGATACACTTGGAAATTTCTTTACTATTCCTCTAATCACATAACTTATCTTCCTCCAATTAATCAATTTTATTATGGAATCAATCTTCTTTAATCAAATGTTATCATACCTTTTAGGGTCCTAAAAAATGACCACCTTTATTATTCAACTTCATTAATTTTAATATTTGCTAGAAATCCAAATATTTGTATTCTTTTTCTATGTTGCATCATTTAATCATACATATATGCACAACTATGTCACACTCCTCGACGCTTCAAAGTTAAGTATCACCATGATATTCGTGGGATCTACCATTAGTCCCTATCTACAAACCACATGACCTAGCAGGGTCCCAAAAGGAACACAAAATAGGCATTTCTTCAGATTGAGCACGATCTGGTATCTTGGATAGGTATCTGGCATTAGGCGCATACTTGCCACATGGTGTTTCACCAGCCAAACGCAGTCTAGTCATCAAAGTACACTTCCATAAACTTGTGAATAAATTCCTTGAAGGCAGCAGTGACTACGCACAAAAAAATTGCATGCACATTCTTCAATCCGAACGACATTATAGTGTACTGAAAACATCCCCACTCAGTCACGAAGGCTGTCTTGCTTCTATCCTTCGGTACGATTTTGATCTGATGGTACCCAGAGAACCCATCAATGAAGGAATATACTTCCTGGCCACCTACATTTTCCAAAACTTCATCAGTGAACAGAGTCAGGAAAGGATCATGTACACAAGCACCATTCAATTTCCTGAGATCTACACATATCCTTATTTCATCCTTTTTCTTCTTTCCCTGTACCACCATTGGGCTTACCCAATCATATTCCTTTACGGGCTCAATGATACCTACCGTGAGAATCTTATCTAGATCTAAGCGGACCTTCTCCTTATACTTCGGATTGAGATGGTAAGACCTTTTCTTAATCGGTTTCGCGTCGAGCTTCAACATGATTTTAATAACACCCAAGTCTCCTATTATCCCTTTTAGATCTGTAAACTTGGTAGGGAATAAATCCTCGTATTCGAAGAGTAATTCAGTGACCTTATCCACCATCATGTCATCCCAGTAATCTCCAATGTTCACGAATTTGGGCTCTGCCTCCATACCAATATTTACCTGTTTCGTTTTTAGTGGTGCAATTATATCAGGATTCTCAATTTGTGGTCCCTCAACATTGCGGTGACCTTCGGTTTTAGGAATGTTAATCTTCCATGGATCCTCATCTTCTTCTTCAGCAATTACATTATAGCGTTCTAGCACGTGACTCAACTGAGTAGTCCAATCGAGTTGAATTAGGTCCAAAGGATCCTGTAGTACCCTAAAGATTGTTGCTTTCACTTTCTATAGCACTCCAAGGTGTGACAGAACAAGTGCACCCATTCAAGTTGGGGCTTCACTCCATAAACCTCATCCCATTTGGCCAAATGTGCGTGCGGATCATCCTTCCGATCATATTTGCCCATTATTTGTACCTTCAGCTTCCCAAAGCCTGTTCTTATCACCCTCCTACACTCGCACCAATCATCAAATTTACCCTTGTGCGTAGCCCACCACATTGTGGCCGTAGCATGCAGTGCCCAGTCCAAAGCCTGGAAGCGCTGCTTTTTTGGTACCTCCCTCTCAAATGTGTTGAAAAATACATCTACATCATCTAGGCCATCATAAGTGGGCAAATTTCTTACCTCTGACGACACACAGCGAAGCAACCAGGTCATCATGTTACAGCTTAGCTTGGTTACTTCATGTAACGAATTATGCTAGTGCTCTAATTCTTCATCAGAGTCTGAGGTGTAGGAACTCTCGTGATCCCATGTAATTCATCCATTCGCTTTTGAATTTACCTAATCTTGGTATCGCACTGTTATCTTATATATATAGTCCAAATCATCATCGCTCTCATAATTGCGGACTGGTTCAGTATAGCGTGATCCTTCAGCAGGATATAGGGGTACTATTACATGGAGTGATTTCTTCTCAAACATCATCTTTCGCTACTTTAGGTTGATTACCCTGTTCATATCAGTAGCCGAATCAATGCCAAGGAGCATAGGGTAGGGGTTGCTATCATCCAAAATTTCTATTACTTCAAAGTCAGCCAACGCGCTCACACCTTCAATATCTATAGTCACCCCTTGCAGCCACCCCATGGGGATGATCTTCTGTTGATTTGCCATCCTTAACTGGATCGAAGACCACTGCAGCTTGGGTCTTCTCGTCCATTCCCAAGTTTGATTTGGTAAGACGTTCATGTCTGAGCCCAGATCCAAAATAATCTGATCTGTTTCATATTCTCCTATCTGTGTGGTCATTCTCATTTCTCATCTTATCCTGTTTTATGCTTACCAATCTTTCGTACCATGCACGGTTCACCCGGAGTGTTTCCGATGCATCTATTTATAAGCTCTTGTAATCCCTTCACAGCCTTGTTATCGCGCAACAACTTCATGTAGGTCTCTAGAAATGTTGTAAGCATAGAAGAGTCCATTTCCTTATCAGACATATCCTTGCTCCCTAAGGTGGAAGCCTCAACAAAGCTCTTCTTTTCTTCCATGAATGTTTTGCGTGCACGTTCCAAATCAAATTCAGCTTGCTTCATTGAAGCTTTGCCAACCCATGCGCTATCTTTAGACTGTTTCCCCTTATCATCACTTGTTGCAATTCCACTTCGGAGCACTATATTCACATTTGGATCCTCTTTGCGAGGCTGAGACCTCATCATCTGCAAGTTATGAGTTGGTTGAGGTGGTAGTGACCCTTTGTCATGTATCCTCGCTATCAACATAGGACAATCCTCCTTTTCATGATTAGATAGGGTGCAATATTTGCATGATGGATGCGTTGGGTTAATGCAATTGCGGGCATAGTGTCTTGGTCCTTCGTAATTGTAGCAGATTAGTTATCCACGACCTTTGCCAAGTCCTCCTCCGCCTCAGCCTCGTCCGTGCCCCTGAAAGCTTGTTCGCGCCATCTTTGTGCTTTGGTCAGGGGGCCACATTTCTACCTGAACCTTATAGGAGGGTTTTTTGTCCATCATCAATTCATAGCTTCAAAGTTGCATTCATCATGCCCTACCAACCTACAGAAGTTGCAGAAAAGTTGTTGTGGTGTTTGTACAAACTTTTGTAGCAAATGAAAGTTATTTGTCGTATGTTTTCCTGCTACCTGACATATGACACACCACAACGCGGGCCCCACACTTGGTCCTGCTTAAGCCTCTGACCTCAAAGGCATTGGTCCTCCTCCTGCAATGTCATGCCCCTGACCTTTACATTTCAGGCACCATACCTCTTTGCGTGCCTCCGGTCAAATTGTTTTGTCTTGCTCCAAACTTTCCATTTCAAAGCAAAGATTTTGCAATTGCTCATGGATCTGCTGGACCCCCAGATTTGGATCTTGCATCAGTGTTTCATGTAGTCTCATTGCAATCTCCAAGGCCTCTACCTAAGTCGTTATCTTCTGTTGTGACAGCGCAACCCTTAGTTGTGGTAGGAGCGAAGCCACGAACCATTCTCGGTGTTGTCCATTTGTTAAGTTCATATTAGCTTCATGGATTTTACACTTCAACCTCTAATCTAATTCCCAAGGTGTCTCGCCTGGTTTCATCGTGATTTCGTTAAACCCCACAATCGACTGCGCTTCAGATTTAGGCCTACTGAACTTCTTATTCAGCGCAATCTGGATGTCCACCACCCTAGCATTTGGGTTATCATTAGAGTACTTGATATACCAGGTTAGTGCGCAATCCTGCAAAGCACTAACCAAGGTTTCCTTCTTCATGTGATCATCCGTGATGCCCTGAGCTTCCCATACAACTTTCAGGACAAACCAGAACTAGTTTGGGTCCTCATTTCCAAAGCCTTTAAACAAAGGCAGCTTCATTGAATTTGCCATGCTGAACTGCAGTGGAGGCATTGGTGGTATGGGTGAAGTCGTAGGTGATAGTGGTGAAGTTGGAGGTGGTGTGAGTGGAGGTGGTAGTCGCGGGAATCCTTGTCCTATTAACTAAATATCACTTCGTGGAGAAGCCTGCGCTACTCCCTCTTCATCTCCCAATGGAGGTGAAATCAATGGACTATATTCAGGGCCCTTTCTTCCTTCGTTCCTGTAAGCCTTTCCACTTCGGGTAGCTCCGAACATCAAGGTAGTTACATAACCCATTTTTCGCACAATAACATCTTAATCCAGGTATTCAAAGACTTTAAGTACTTACCTTGCAGACCTTTGAAAAAGCACCGCTCCACCTCGTTGTAGCTAATTGAGGTATTGACCACGAATTTAGTCACAAATCCTCCTAAGATGTGATTGAGCCAATGATCGATGGTGTGAGCAATCTTATCCTCAGAGGCTTCCAACCTTTGTACTAACTCTAGGGTCCAGACCATAGGACTTTCAAGTCTCCACCTTCCTTGGCTATCTGCTAGCTTTTTGATCCACTCGTATAGCTCAACCGGAAAGGAACAAAAAAATATCTCATGGATCTCTTTATATAGGTACTTGTCCAACCATTGTTCCTTTTTCAGTCACGAATTTTTGTTCTCTTGTGCTACGAATTTGTGGATCTTCCTATCCAACTAGTCTTCGATCTCTTTCTTAGTTGGATTCTAGTGATATGACATCACACATCTCTTATGTAGATTCTAGTACTGACAATGGAACCATTTATTGGTTGCGTGGGGCCTGACCCAATTTCGGCATTAGTTAGCCAAAAAAATATATACACTACTGGCCCTTTCAGCATCAGCCCATGGAGCATGGACCGAAGTCTCACCCTAAGCAGTATGGGGGGATGCTGGAACCAAGTTTCCGCACCCTGACATGGTCGTGATGTCGGTTTATTCCTTATGTTCCTACTTCCACACAGGTTGCTACATTCTAGGCTCTGTCAGTCTAGCCCTTTATTCCACCCTTCAGTACCTCCACAAAGGGGTACGATTGACCTTCGTGTAGCCCTAACCTGTGGTTCTGGTGCTTTCATGCTACTAGAGGAGCGTATTGTGCAGATTCCCAAATTACCTTAAGTTTCTTATTTATATTACTAAACAATCACAGTTAGCACTGTGTAAACAGATATTCTTACTTGCGTTCAATTAACTAATGTACTTACATACATTCGCACATCACATAAGAATTGTAAATGGAATTCATACACAATAAGACCAGATGCATTAACAAGAACAAAGACACAGAATTTGTAGAATGCTTCTCTTTATTGATATCTTCAGATGATTACAGACTCTATCCGCCCTGCGCACACAGCTGTAGGGGTTTGCGCACTCAACTATAGACTTCCACGCTAGGCCTCTGCACACTCATTTGTAGAGCCTCTACCTACACTAAGACCCAGAAATTAGACTTCTCTCCTTATTGCTCAAGACTTCTTCTACAAATTACTACTTAGAGCTTACTTACTTAGCTCTTTTTATATGATCCCATGGTTCACGGACCATGGGTAGAAATTTACAGCTGACTTTACGCTTTACAAAATAAGGGTGGAAAACCCTTTATGACTCATTACACCTTTGCGCTCCACGACCACAAAATGCAGTGAATTTACAACTTTATTACAAAACTTGACCCAAAACATGGTCTTTTGGCCCCAAAAATGTCCTTGGGGGATCCCGTTCCCAACAGCTCGCCCTATGGCTCACGCCCGACTTAGGCCTCATCTACCCCAAAGCATGCATCCGGTACGATACTCAATGAATCCAGTCATCTTGTAAGGTTGGCCCACTCCCTCCACACCTACTAAGGTGCACAACCCCAGGCATCGAAGTCCTTACATCCCCACCAGACTTCGACATCCCAATCCAATACCAGGCGCCTAGCCTACAATATCAAGCACATGGCTCCTCAAGATGTTCCCATAGCCCCTCAAGAGCTATCCATCAAGAGATATACAAGACAAAGGAACCACTGTCATATGTAGTGTTGATTGAGTTTGTCCCCAACCCATATGGTGTTACATATTCACAGGTATGGGCTCCCAAGAGATCATCAAATAAACCTGCCCCCTCGGCCATTCATGGATTTCTTGTCAATCACCACATCTCAACATGCAACCAATGCATTAGTTATCATCATAGTATCCAAGAAATAATCCATATGCCAACTCTTGCATATCATCATCATAATATAACATCATTTTTATCACAAAATTTTGCATGTCATAAATCTACATACGATTACCACATGCTTCACAACATAATATCCTCCTAAGTTATAACATATACATATCAACATCAAAGATATATCATCACATCACATAATAAATGAACCACACATCACTATACATCACATCATAACATCATGATCCCTATGCATATCATATCCATCATGAGCATTCAATATCATTATCATAACAAATAAATAAATAAGAACCACATATGCATCATTACCTCTCATCAGAACTATATCCATTTACCACATACCATCATTCCTTAAACCATTGTTTCATTTCCAATACATTGACTCATTCAATCTAAACACATAACTCATCAATGACATACCAACTTCTTACTTTTCACATTAATTGTTTTCTCATTTGTCTTTAAGCCTCATCTTATCACAAAATGTATCTCATTTTCCAATGGTAGACAATAATTATCTTTAATATTTACTTTTAAACATTTTCCCAGTTTAGCACTTATTATTCTAAAAAAATTACTAGTGTTCACAACTCCCTAGAGGTTATTACTTGACACAATCATGTTTCTCACTATCCTTAAGAAACTTCTTCTTAATAGAAAACACCCTTTCACATTTTCATTCCAGATATTCCTAATATTCCATGTCTACTTCAATTTCAAAAACATTTTATCAAATTGACTTTGATTTCTCACCTCTTGTCATTGTGTTTTCTTTTTCCCTCTCTTAATGCATAAAATTGACACACTTGGAAATGTCTTTATTATTCCTCTAATCACATAACTTATCTTCCTCCAATTAATCAATTTTATTATGGATTCAATCCTTTTTAATCAAATGTTATCATACCTTTTAGGGTCCTCGAAAATGACCACCTTTATTATTCAACTTCATTAATTTTAATATTTGCTAGAAATCCAAATATTTGTATTCTTTTTCTATGTTGCATCATTTCATCATACATATATGTGCACTCCCATAAACACTTTAAAATCTTAAAATAACTATTATTTACATATAATTTCCATAATAAAATATTAAAACATTTAAATATATCTTTTATTACTCTTCATCTTACTTTTCATATATTCTCTCACACAAATATTCTTCCTATAAGAATCACTCTTTGTTTGGTTGATTTCCTCCAAAATCCTCTTAGTGTATAATAAAAGGACCAATAATGACCTCAAGAAAAAGAATAAACTTATTTCATACCAAAAATAAATCTTCCCATTGTAAGAAAAGTAACTTGTACCCTACTTCAAGTGATTACACAAGTGAAACAATTATCGGCATAATAAAAACGAGCGTTAAATGCAATGCAATGTTAACAGTAAAATTATAGGAGCGTTAAACGCAAATCTTATGAGCCAAATCTCATACTTGATGAATGGTAAAATTTAACGAGATATGGGGAGATAGCTTTGGTTGGCAGCTTTATTGTGAATTTGGGTTTTCCCGTTCATGAATAATAATTTTGTTTACAGACATTGTTATATTATTAAATTTTTGTTTACAAACATCGTTACATTATTTAAAAATATATATTAAGAATTCCAAGCTACCGTTCCTAATTTTCAAACTCCAATTCAAAAAATATATACTCTCACCTAATTAATATATATATATATTTCAAACTTTTTTTTTAATAAATTATTTTAGAACATGCATAAATACAATAATATTAAAATAAGATATTTAAAGTTAATTTTCATATAATCTTTTTAAATTAGAATTATAATAATAATTTCAAGAATGTGCATGTATATAATTACATGCAAACCAATTCTGACCCAAATTTATATTTACAATAAAATAAAATTATTTACTTTCTTAAAAAATGTTATTTATTTAATAATTTATACAATTTATTTATTTATTTTTTTCCTAGGAAAAAATCATAATTTTATTCATGTTGATAAAATTACATTTTGTAGATGTTGTATAGCATATGCAAATGGCTGATCCTGTAATATCAGGCAACATACAGAAATAAAAGCACAAAATGGCGAAAAAACAGTTCTGGAAATATCAGGAAGACAAGCATATATGTGGTAAATGATTAGCAGGCCTATGTTCGCCTGCCTTTTTTCTTTTCTACTTTGCACCAGACTCTAGTGCTGGTAGTGGGATCAATTACAGCCAGTTGTTTTTCCTCTGTGTACGCTGGTTGTTCTTTTTCTGAGTCCGATCCTGCTGGGCTATGCGCTCTTTTGACTCCGCTTAATTCCAATTGTAAATCTTGCTGCAGTACCAAGCTATGTGTCTCCAAGTTGGGTTTCTTAGTGCCTTCATTAGTCTCTTCCCCCTATCTCATTTGTACATCTGTGGGTTCTGTGTTCAGTGCCTCCTCCTCCAGTGGTTCCGTATTCTACTAACCTTTTGGTTTTTTCTGTTGTTTCTTGTTCCCTTTTGGCTCCCTACTAGTCAATGGACATGCATTTTGCAGGTGCCCTGTCTACATGCATCTACGACATCTGAAAGCCGTGTTCTCGTAGTCAAGATTTTGCGTCCACAATGAATTATTAAAATTCAGTGTGATGTGATCTGGAAGTCCTTGACTTAGATCCACCTCTACACATATTCTAGCATATGTGAATAGCCCGCGCATAGCTCTGCCTTCATCTGTTTTGAAATGTTTTCCTAAAGAGTTCCCAATGGCTGTTAAAGCTTTTCGATGCCAAATATGCAGTGGGAGGTTATGCAGCCTTACCCAAACAGGTGTTGTCGAAACAACCATGGTGTTGGCATCAAAATCCGGGAACCAGGGGGTGATAAAGAGGCCAGCATTGCCCCAAAACCAAGGCCCCTAATTTATGATGCTGTCTCGTTCCAGTTCTGTGTTAAATATGACTATGAAGAAACCCTTAGGGCAAAGGTATATTTCACATTTGGTTGACCATGATGTGAATACCCATTGATGCAATACATCCGCTTTGGGCCAATAACCATTAAATCTGCATATAACTGCATTATGTAATAAATTTGAGTATAGATCTGTTACCTCTGGCATTGTTACAGTAAGTAAAGGTGATTCTTGCTTCTGTTCCACTATGTATGGACCCGGAGGCTCTGGTGCAGGTGCTGTTCTGTGATTCATTGATTCCTTTCCTTTAACTGCATCACGGAAGGATCCTGTGGTTTTTGAGCTGGTTCCCTTACAGCCGCCTCGTAGTCTCAGATTAAGTATAATGGTTGAGTGATTTGCAACTCCATAGTGCTGGAGTGTGTGGTGATCCTGCATACTTTGTCCAGAAAATAAAAGGTTTTGGTGTATTGCCGGAGTTCCCAATATGTTCTGGATTACCTTTTTTAACCCTAAGACATCCATTCCTTCCCTGATCTGTACACAATGGTGTCTACCTTCAACAGATCTGACAAATATTTGTTTCAGATCTGACGAATCGACCTTGTATTGTCCCCGATCTATATGATTGTTCTTCGGATTTGGCAGATCCGTAGCGTTTCTAGAGTTACGGGGCTTGATACCTCCTATCTGCAGAGATCTAGCTATCTCTGCCTCCACATATCCACATCCTCTGTCATCGTCCATCGAAGATTTATGACCAAAGAAACCCTAGAACCTGTCTAGAAAAACCTTATTCATGATGCTTACCTTGCAGATCGTGATACGCTTGTTAAGATCGTTGAAATTGGGTTGTATGGAGGCGTATACCCAGTTCTCAGCGTCGCTGGTCCATATGCAGGCCTCGCCTCCGCTTAGCATGCTGAGGTTAAGACTGAACCACGACACCCTATCCCTCTTATCGATCTGTAGTCGCCCTTCCAAATCTGTTGTTTGTTTCATGAGGTCTTCGGTCGTCCGAATGTAAACGATTCTCAGGCGTTCATCCGTTTCTGTGGCAGCTCGGAACTGGCCATTCATCCGAGTGTAAACGAGCTTCAGGCATTCATCCATTTCTGTGGCAGCTCGGAGCAGGCCATTCTTGCCCAGGAAGCGAAGGCCGGAGGCATCCATTCGAAACCCTAGTTCCTGTAGAGATCGCGCTTCTCTTTATTTACTTATTATTCACAATAGTAAAAAAATATTTTTATTTTTTTAAATTTACTTGATTATATTTTTCATTATTATCACAAACAAACAGAGTAAACTGTCTTTCTTTTTCTTCTTACTCTTTTTTGTTTTTTTGTTTTTACCTAGAGGTTACCTAGAGCCGAAACCTGCTTTGATAACATATGTAACAACCCCGATTTTAAAATATACAAATAATTACATCAATTATGCGATTTATAATCAACACACAATTAATCAACTATTTAACATAGAATTTCAGAAATATGAGCAGAGACAACTTACCTGTGGCGATGATATTCCTTGTGATTTCAGAGTTAAACGTTATTTGAATCCTTCTAACCGCATCAAAGTCTTGGGGATAATTCCCCTCCCAACCGTAGGCTCAGTTGCATATAATCTTTCTACAATTGGCCACCCCCTAGCCCTCAATCAATGTACTACTGCCATGGAATTCTTTGTCTCACAACACTTTTCTCCCAAGAGAATGGATGATGGAATGATCTTTCATCTTCCTCATCATTTATTAAATATACCAAACATTGGAAAGGGAAGTGCATGCACACATTCCATGTGTCAACATGCAACTTTAATTTTTTTTATTTTAAGTTTTACTTAAGTTAAATTTTCTCTTAATTTATTTATTTCTTATTTGATTCATTTTTACTATTTTTATAGTTCTCCTAGTTAACTCTTTCTTATTTTATTTTATTTTTTGTTAACTTTAATTATTGTTACTATTTTATAGTTTACTTTTATATATACTTATTTAGAACTCTAGTATTGTTATTTACTATTTTATTTATTTGTTTTTATTATATTTCTTCATTATTTATTATCTATTTACTACTATTATCTTATTATTTATTGTTTATTATTTATTTGCTTATATTTTAATATTATATTATATTATTATTATTAAGAGACATTACAGAAGGCACCCAAAGAATGAATGCCCATTAAATTTCATAGAGGTCTACTTAGTTTGTGAGGAAAACCAAACCACAGATAAATTCCCTTCTTTGCATGGTTTAAAAGTTGTATACCAAGGGGCAGAAGGTGGGGTTGAGAAACTCTGCTTTATAAATAAAAGGAGGCCTCAAGGACCATGGTCATACCAAGAGGGCATGTAAAGTGTATCTTTACTATTATTACCATCCAAATCAGAATGCACCCTTGCCACCCTGGTACTCTTCCACTCATCCATCATGGTCGATATCCTTGTCTTGGCCTTATGCTCCTCCATATCATCTTCAAAATGTCGATAAGCCATTTCAGCCATATGCTCCCCAACCTCCTCAATGGGAGAACTCATCACAAGGGTGGACGCCTCAACTCAACCAACCTCCTTATTTACTATCTCCACCTGAACCACAACCACAAATCACTCATCTTTCTCCACCCAAGCAACCTCAGATGCCTACTCAACCCAATCTGAACCCAAATAACAAGCATGCACAACAGGTCTACAATGGAGAGACATCTTACCCTTCCTATGTTGTGGATATCCAAGAGATCAACCTTAGGTTTGGGAGAGTGCTTCCAGATAACCAGCCACCATCTCCACCTGAAGAAATTGAAGAGGAAAAGGAAGAGAGTACTCCTAAAGTAAATCGACCTCCTTTTCCTGAAATATTGATTCACTGTAGCTAGCACACCCCATAAGAGAATAAACTCTTGGGAGAATTGAAGAATCTATGTGTTAAAAAACCCCTTCTCCAGGTTATTAAGGATGTTCCCATCTATAATATGTTTATCAAGGAGAAATGTTTCAAACAACTTGGGAGAAGAAAAAGAGACACCCCACCCATTAATGTTATTTGTCAATTATCTGACTTAATCTTGGGGAGAGTAATTTGTCCAAAATATTTAGACCCTAAAAGTCCAATAGTGGATGTACACATTGATGACATCATTTCCCCTCATACCCTAATTGATCTTGGGGTCGTCATCAATGTGATGACTAAAGAAGCCATGCTAAAGCTAAACCTCCAAGGAGCTTTGAGAAAGACCACTATAGTGTTGCAACTTGTAGATAGATGCACAATAGTTCCTGAGGGAGTTGTTAAGGATGTCATGTTCTCCATTGACTCTTGGGAGTATCCTACTAACTTCTTAGTTCTTCAGCCCAAAACCAAGTTCAATGGCTATCCTGTCATCTTGGGAAGGCCATGGTTAGCCACCGATGATGATTACGTTAGTTGGAGGGCTAGTGTTAGGATGACGTCCCTTGGGGTATAATGGAATTAATTAGTTCTTTTTTGTATACAATTTTGTAGAAGATATAAAGTCTCTGCGATTTGTGGAAGTAGAGTGCGTGGATGAATAAGAGTCAAAAGGGCTTAACCCCTTGCTTTAAGTAAAGTTTTGAGTCGGTTTTGAGATTCACCCATGGCCCGCGGACCATGGCATTGTATGAAAAAGTCTATAAATAGTTGAGTCTTAGTGAAAGAAAGGGGTAACTAGATGTAAGAAAATTAGAGAATTGGGTTCTTTGAAGAATCTTGAGAAAAATCTAAGGCAGGAAGGATCTGCTTCCTGTGCTTAGGTAGAGGAAGGAAGGCTCCGTAACTGAGTGCATAGAGACCTAGGTAGGGTCCACAACTAAGTGCATGGACCCCTGCAGCTATGCGCACAGGGAAGTTTGAGTCTGTAATTAGTAAATTGAAGATCAATAAAGATGATTTTCCGAAGAATCCATCATCATTTCTGTTTATCTCTATTAATGTTATATCCTACTGATAAATGACATGTTTTATGAATGACTGATTAAATGCTACGTGACTGTATTGAATTTATCTTAATAATATATGAAATGAATGCTTAGCCACTTCCACAAAGAGTCTGGTGATTTCTCATATGTTTTCTAGAAAATTAAGTAGATCTGTGCAAACTCCAATTTAGGGTTGCTTTTTGATGCACATAAGTAGGTGAATCCACTGCTAAAGGTTTGCAAGGATTGATCGTGGGCCTGCGCGAAGGCCTGAAGGCTACTTTAATTGATTTTCAGTAACGTTCCCTAGGAGTTTATCGATTTGTGCGAAGGTAGATCCAAGGTGCTGGAAGACATCACACTAGTCTCTGGATGCAAAAAATTGGTTCTTGCATCCCCCTATACTGCTTCGGGTGAGACTGTAGCCTACACTACGTGGGTTGTTGCCGAAAGGGATGGTAGTGTAGGGTTTTGTTAGTTGGCACAACCAACTCTGAACCTGGGTCATGACCAACTAAGCCAACAAATGGTTCCGTTGTCGGGACCGAGATATGCTTGAAATAGATGTGTGATGTCGCATCATTGGAACCCGACCAAGGAAGAAATTGAAAAGTGGTTGGATTGGAAGATTCATGAGTTCATGGTGTAAGAAAATAGGAATCCACACCTGTCAAAGGAAGATTGTTTGGACAGATATCTGTATATAGAGATACATGAAATCTTCTTTTGCACGTTCCCCATTGAATTGTACGAGTGGTTATCCAAATTGAAAGACAGTCAAGGAAGGTGGAATCTCGATAGTCCTATAGTGTGGACTCCAGAATTGATGTGACAACTAGAAGCTTTTGAAAACAAGATCGTGCGGACTGTCGATCACTGGCTTGATCGAATTCTAGGAGGATTTGTTATAGAGTTTGTAGTTGATACCTCAATCAACTATAGCGAAGATTCTTCAAAGGACCGCAAAGTAAGTATTTAAGATCATTGAATACTTGAATTAAAATGTTGTTATGTGAAAATTGGGTGATGCCATTACCTTGATGTTCAGAGGTACGCGAAGTGGAAGATTCTTTAGAAATCGCGAAGGATCAGGACCAGAGTATAGTCCATTGATTGGACCTACTCCAAGTGACAATGAAGGGGCGGGGAAGACTATGCCACGTAGAGTTTTTCAACTAATCACTCAGGATATTCCTAGAACATACCATCCATCCACTCCACCTCCACCTCCACCTCCACTGCATACACCTTCGCCCACACCTCCACCTCCACTGCCACCTTTCAACATGGTGAATGCAATGAAAATTCCTATCTTCAAGGGCATAGGAAGTGAATATCCAGAGAAGTTATATTTTTTTGAGAATGTTATATGGATAGCTCAAAAGATCCCCAGTGATAATATAAACAAGACATAGTTGGTTACTGCTTTGCAGGATCGCATGCTAACTTGGTACATTAAGTAATGGGCTAATAATCCTCTTGCGACGCTAGCAGAGGCAAATACAAATTTGAACAAAGAGTTTATCAAGCCTAAATATGAACCACATTCAGTGATTGAATTTAAAGAGATCATGATGAAGGTTGAGGAGATGCATTGGGATTTTGATCAGAGGTTGAAGTTCAAGATCATACAGGCTAACATGCAGATCACAGATCGCCAACATCGTGACTGGTTTATCACGTTGCTTCTACCCCATTTAAGGATCGCTCGATCACAACAAAAGATAGATACATAGGTAGAAGTGTTGGAGATCACAATGAGGCTACATGGATCACCTATTTAGGATACGAATCTAGGGGTACAATAGATCCACTCACAGTTAGCAAACCTACACCTAGAGTTACAGAGTTTGAAGAAAGACAAGGAGATTAAACCATAAATGTGCGCAAAATTCTGGTGTTTGAAGTGCAAGGGCCATGGACATGATAAAGATCATTGTCCCATATACACGAATTATATTACAGGAGAGGAACCAATTCCCTTGAAACCTGAAGCCCCAACAAGACTGAGCATGTGGGTTGCGTTGTGGTGTGCCATTTGTCAAGTTACTGGAAAACATGTGATGCATAAATCCATTTAATTTAGAAGTTTGTTCAAGCACCCCAATAGTTGTTTTGTAATTTTTTCAAATCTGTGGGCCACGATGAGTACCATTGTCAAAGATATGAGCTGATGATGGAAAGAACCCCTATGTACCGTATGAAAGCAGAAACTCAACCTCTAGATCAATACACCAAAGGAGCACATGGAGATTATCAGGATCGAGGATGGGGCCATGGAGGAGGAGGACCTGGTAGAGGTCGTGGTCAGATTATCTGCTACAACTACGGATAACCAAGGCACTATGTGTGAGAATGCCAGAATCCTACACACCCATCAAGTCAATACTGCAGATAGTTTGACCACACTATAGAAGAATTCTCGATGCTAATAAGATAAAATGCAAGAGAAGAAAACGCAGCCTCAGCGACTGACGCAAAATTTAAAAATGATGAGAGTTGATCCCTGTGAATAAGATCAAAATGTTAATATTGTGCTAAGAAGTGGAATGAAGACTGGCATTTATAAAGGTAAACAACTTGAAGAAGAGGGATGGGTCCGCAAAGCACTAGAGAAAGAAGTAGGATTTGATCTAGATCACACTACGGGAAATTTTATGGAAACTAAGAAGAGCTTCACTGAGGCCTCCACCTCAGGAAGCCAAGGCAAGATACAAGAACTCAACATGCCTACAGATGTGGATCCCTCTATACTCACTACATTTTTGGAGACATTCATGAAGCTGTTGCACGATAGAAAGGTTATGGAAGGCCTGCAGGAACTAATAAATAAATGTGCCAGCAAAGGAAAAGGCCCCTGATGAACATCGCGGGTCAGAAAGATTGGCAAGCATAAGGAAAGAACAGGGCGAGAGATGAGTCTAATGTCATAGATAAGTGATTATGAGATGGACCAGGTCATCTTGGATCTGGGGTCCAATGCAAATGTTTTACCGAAATAGATATGGGAAAGGATGGGGAGACCTGCACTGCAGTGGTCTCTAATTCAGCTTAGGATGGTGAACCAATAGAAAATCATCCCCATGGGATGATTATATGGGGTAGCGGTGGATATTGAAGGTGCGAGTGTGGTGGAAGACTTTGAAGTTATAGAAATTGTCGATGACAATAATCCCTACGCCACGCTCCTAAGAATTGATTGGGCTATTGATATGAATGGGGTCATTAATTTGAGGAAAAGAACAATGTTATTTGGAAGAAAGTCGCTTAGGGTTATAGTGCCACTGGACCCTGCAGAAGGGGTGCGCTATACTAAACTAGTCCTCGATTATGAAGAAAGTGACGATGAACTGGATCAAATCTACAAGATAACAATGAGAGATCAAGATTGGATCAATCCGATGGCAGATAGGCAGATTGCATGGGACTGGGAGAGTTCCTTCACCTCTGATTTAGACGAGGAGTTAGTGCATTGGCATAATCACTTACATGAAGTTTATACACTGCGATGCAATATGATGACGAAGTCACTATGTAGTGTTTCGTCTGAGGTAAGAAAATTACCTTATTATGATGGTTTAACTGATGTAGATATGCTTTTGGATGAATTTGAGCATGAAGTCCCTGAGGACCACCACTTCCAGGCATTAGAGTTGGCAATACACACTACACCTTCACGATGGTGGGGTACACATAAGGACATTTTTTCTAGATGGTGAGATTATAGAAGAATGATGAAGCTATAGTTTGGGCACGCTAATACTAGAATGATTGAGAAGTATAATGGAAAGGATGATCCATGTGATCACTTGGCAAACTGGACTAAGGCATGGGGCACAGAACCGTAGCCAAAGTGGGTACACATATTTTTTCATACCCTGGATACAATCCCCATGAATTGATATCTTGAAACGGAGCTCCGCCATGGTACCATGGAATGGGATGTATTAAAGGAAGGGTTCTTATTGACTTTCAGTTTTGAAGATGGGTTTGTAAGTACCGATGAAGCGCTGCAAGAGATTAAAGTGGTTATCTTAAGAATACTGAGGCAACCCATGGAAAGGACCTAACTATACTGGAGCACCCAACTGCGCCACCCATTGGAATGCTATAACATGACCACTGAAGAGGAAGAAGAAGACCCAAGGAACCTCAGTATTCTAGAGGCAGAAGGGCATCGTGAAGTTGAAGGAACACAAATAGAAAACCCAGACATCTCTGCACCTTTAAAAACAAAGCAAGTAAACTTTGACACTGAAGAAGAACTAAAGTTTGCAAAAAATCAGAGATTATTGGGATGACACAACAGTAGATAAAGTTATTAAATTACTTTACGAATACAAGGATCTCTTCCCCGCCAAGTTTTCATACTTAAAGGACATAATTATCGATTTAGGCATTACGAAGATAACGTTAAAGATGGACACGAAGCCTGTTAAACAGAGGCCTTATCACCTCAATCCTAAGTATAAGGAAAAAGGTTTGCCAAGAGATGGATAAGATGATAGAAGCAGGCATCGTAGAACCTGTTAAAGAATCTGATTGGGTAAGTTCGATGGTGGTTCAAGAGAAGACACAAAAAGGCGAAATAAGGATTTGCGTAGATCTATGGAAACTTAACAATGCATGTGTCCATGATCCATTTCTGATGTCGTCTATAGATAAAGTGTTAGAAAATGTTGCAGGGCAGGAGGCCTATTCCTTTATTGATGGGTTTTTGGGGTATCATCAAATCAAGATTGCACAAGAGGATAGGAGAAAAAGAACCTTCACAATAGAGTGGGGTTGTTTTTAGTACACTATGATGCCATTTGGACCAAAGAATGCGCCTGCGATATTTTCCCATGGAGTCATATCACCGTTTAAAGAGTTCATTCATAAGTTTCTAGAAGTGTACTTTGATGATTAAACAGTGTTTGGATTAGTGAAGTGCCATGTAGTGAGTTTGCGCCTAATGCTGGATACATGTTGCAGATAATAGATTGCACTGAATTTGAAAAAATGCATATTGTTTGTTCCTTTTGGGATCTTTTTGGGTCATGTTGTGTGCAAACAAGGATTTATGGTGGACCCTGTAAAGATTGTGGTAATTTTGAACTTGGAGGACCCTAGGAATGTCAAGTAGCTGCACGCAATGCTAGGACATAAGGGATACTATAGAAAATTTATCAAAGCTTATGCTCAAATTACTACGCCAATGGAGAAAATGCTAAAGACGGATGTGACATTTGGTTTGGATGAAGAATGTCAGCGCAACTTAGATGTGTTGAAAGAAAATATGGTCACTACACCGATCTTGGTATTCCCCGATTGGAAAAATGAGTTTCATGTACATGTGGATGCTTCTTGCATTGTGTTAGGTGTAGTACTGACACGGGCTGGTGAAGGAGAACTGGACCAACCTATTGCCTTTGCAAGCAAGAATTTATCGAAGGCTGTGAAAATTTATTCAACGAATGAGTGAGAAGGGCTAGCCATGGTCTATGCACTGCAAAAATTTAGGCATTATCTGTTAGGAGGGTATTTCAAGAAGTATACAGATCATTCTTCCTTAAAATACCTTGTCAAAAAGCCTTTGTTGGGGGCGAAATTTTGTATATGGTTGTTATTATTTCAGGAGTATGACTTTGAAGTCATTGTGAAGCCGGGGAGGCTAAATGCAAGCCCTGACTATCTATCATGAATTGAAATAGGTGAAGAACCTAGTAATTTGGAGGAAGGGTTGCCAGATGCACATCTCTTTGTAGTGCACGTAATGGATGACCATTTTTAAGACATTATTTAATTCTTAACTATGAGGATGGCGCTAGAAGGATACACAAGTCAGCAGAGGAAGGAATTGATAGTATGTGTAGCCAACTTTTCAGTCATTACGTGACATTTGTACAAAATGGGTGCTGATGAAATATTATGAAGGTATGTGTCAGACTTTGAGCATGATAGCATTCTTGCCAAGGCTCATGGGGGAGTTGCGGGGGACATTATGTAGGCAAAGAAACTGCGTGGAATATTTTGCGTGCAAGCCTATGGTGGCCAATATTACAAAAGGATTCCAAGGCATACTGTAAGGCATGTAATGCCTGTCAAAGAACCGGTAGACCATCACAAAGAGATGAGCTACCAATACACCCTCGGATATATTTGCAACTCTTTGAGAAGTGGAAAATTGATTTTATTGGGCCAATTCATCCCCCTGGAAAGAAAACGGGTGTACGTTACATTATCACTACGACGGGATATCTGACCCGATGGGTTGAAGCACAACCCATCAAGGATTATACAGGGGCTACTACTACTAAATTCTTGTTTGAGTATGTCTTAACAAGGTTTGGATGACCGAAACTTTTGACGAGTGACAAGGGTATGCACTTTTTGAATGAAATGATTAGTGCATTGACTGATGAGTTCCAAGTCAACCATTAGAAGAGTACACCATATCACCTAGATGAAAATGGAACTGTTGAAGCCTTTAACAAGATTTTGAAGAACTCACTGATGAATCTTTGCAACGTGCAGTGGAATGACTGGGATGTATGAGTACCTACAGTGCTATGGGCTTATAGGACTGCTTGTAAGAAGCTGACAGGACAAATGTCATTCAGATTGGTCTATGGGGTCGAAGCCGTGATGTTGATGGAATACATTATGCCTAGTCTGCAAATAACAACTTTGACGGATATGGTGGATCGCAAGGCCTTGGAAGAATGGCTTCTGCAACTCATGGAGCTCAAAGAAGACTAATTTTTAGTAGGATTCCATCAACAAGTATAAAAGGAATGCCAAAAATCATGGCATGATCACCATATAAAGCTTCACACATTCAAGGTAAACAATCTTGTCCTGTTATGTGATAGTAAATTCACTAAATTTCCAGGTAAATTCCAGATGCATTGGTTAGGGCCATATATTGTCAAAGAAATTACAGATGGTGGCACAGTTCAGCTCACAAAGTTGAATGGGGAACTGTTATCACCCCAAGAAACTCACCTAGGTTGTATATCAGTGATGCTTGGGAACATTAAAAATTTAACCAAATATAATTGGATAAATGGTGGATGAATGGAACAAATGCTGCATATTCAAGCCAGATAACCACTCCTACTATGATTGACCCCAGACATGGGTGAACAACCCCAGACTACAAGGCTTTTAACCACCTATTACTCACAACTTGAAGATAAGGTGATAATGGAGAACACTGACCACACCAGCAGATGCACAGGACCCTGTGATGGCCGGCTGCAACCAGTTAAAAGGTCTGTAAATCTAGTTTCTAACACACAGACAGGATGACATCCCTCTATGCATTAAACAACAGAAACCCGCCCACATGTTCTATGATACATGCTAAATCCTAACACAGAGGTGGGATGACAGCCCCTCTGACGCTGAACATTCACAGCAATAAAACAAATGCAGACAGGCACAGCCTAGAACAAGAAAGAGAAGTGGAAAGTGAGCAATAAACAACAAAAGAAGCTTGTATTAGCTGGAAATGAAGACCAGACGCTGCATGTTACAAAGTAGTTACAGTCTCCAGAAGTTGAACCTTACAACAGGGTTCTCTTCATCAAACACTCATCATCGATTACATCTGAGTTCTGAGTATATATAGTGTTACAATACAAAATATCTTTGTTAAACAATGCGTGGAGGAGCCCATAAATGGCCACCAACCACATTTACATTTAGGAATGGCCCTCTGATACAAATCTGACTGTGTTTTGAATAGATTTGTCCCTCTCTGGTGCTCTGCGGTCCTTTTTGGGTAGGTGGAATGAAATATGGGTGAAGCCCATAGCCATTGAATGCTTTGAGTGGATCTGTGGTGTCTTGCTTCCTTCTCGGCCATACTGTTGATTAACTGCAGTCGCTGAACATTGAAATGGCTTCATTATGTCTGATAAATGTTGACCTGTTTGGGGCACATCTTCTTTCCTGCTCGGCCATACTGTTAATTGAAGGCAGCCACCTACTGCGCTGTACTTGATGCATGCTTGCCTTCAAATCTTCACGCCACTTAGAAATGCTGCCCACCTTGCTATTTTTTAATCATTAATAGTAAATGCATGTATCACTCCTCTATCGGGTCGCCTTCGGGTCGTAATCGCACATGATAGCCGGCCAATCCTCTATTTGAAAATACATTGAAAAATGCTGCGCAACACTGGAAATTTGCCTTTGGCGAACTTAAAAAACATATATATTTTGCTTCCCGAACCCCATCGGGTCCGGTCTTCATCGCTATCGGCAACCCCAAGGCTTCCTTTGTATTTCCCCATATTTCATTATATAACGAAAATGCGCCCAAAATCATTGAAAAAGGCTTTAGCGCGGACTTGAAATTTTATGAAGAATTACTTATAATAATATCGGGTCCGACCCATCGGGTCGCATACATGCCTTGCATAAAAGCTCCGCCCCTTTTAAAAGTGCCGATAGCGATATTGCCGTGGACCCGAAAATTTATCAAAATAGTTTATAGCGCTATCGGGTCCGGCTTATCGCATCACACATAACCATGCAAATGACCCTGCCCCCTTTGTAAGCGCCGATGCGATATGCCGACGCGATATCAGTGATATGATGTCGGCGATCGCATATCGCAAAACATAAAGGCCCTGCCTCCTTGA
The DNA here is from genome assembly GCA_000404065.3 of Pinus taeda. NCBI lineage: Eukaryota > Viridiplantae > Streptophyta > Pinopsida > Pinales > Pinaceae > Pinus > Pinus taeda. The sequence continues at coordinate 333,155 of APFE031676298.1, read as the reverse complement.
GAGCGCTCCATTGCGACTCGCCGATGCGATATCGGCGATCGCTCATCGGCGGGTTTCCTGTGTTGCTGCCACTGCCCGCCTGCTCCGATGCGATACTGCGACACGATCTGGATGTTGATCGGCCAGATCCAATGGCTGATATGATTTCAGACCTTTAAGCCTGCGATTTGAGATTTTTCATGATTTTAGAGCATTTGTGCCTCCCGATAGTGTATTTCCGCTCCCAAGGGCTTTCCTCTTGCAATGGTTTGACTTTGAATTATCCTTAAGAGGATTTTGAACACTTCTGTGTATGCCTTGAACCCTTTTGAGCACCACCAAGTGGATCAAACCTGTCTCTAACCATAGGGAATCCTAGCTGTATGGTAGAGCTAACACTGGCTCCTTCTGGGGATGAGATCCTCCCTGTGAGGTCTCAAGAACTGTAGACCAATGCCTTCATACAAAACAAGCTTTAAAAACATTTCCCTAGTGTCCATTGGGCATGGAGTCAACTAAGCATACAATAGGAAACTGTAAAAGAAACTGATTACCAGCATTAAAGCCTGAAAACATAAACTTCAAAAATTGCCCATTTGCTGGGCCACCAAAATTGCTGCCTGTTAGCCGGTTCATCATAGATCAACAGGACAGGATTTATTTGATCCTCCACCTTAAAAAGTTTGGGGCATTTGATCTCATCAGGTAGAGGAGGCTTGAACTTCATTCCCTTTCTATTTGTGCTCCTCCTTTGATGTTCTTTACTGGAGCCTTTGTACAGCCGCTCAAAAACAATGACTGTTGTGTACTTCTTTGTGTTGTCTGTGGCCTGCACCGTCAACATGAATGGCAAACCAATGTACTCTCGTGTGGAGGACACATCAACATCACCTGCTCCAGCCTCTTCTTTAGGACAGTCCTCTTCCAAGGAGGATTCCCAAAACTGCACATGCTCTCCCTCTGTTATCTGGCAAGCTGCCTCTTCATTTTTTGTGGCGGCCATCTGAGCAGGCATTAGAGTATCAAGATTGAGGTGATCAGTCTCAAGCTTGGGCATTGAGCTATTTCCTGCCTCAGTATTCATGGGGCAACTTAGAGGGCTTGTCACTTGAGTAGTCAAAGGGACCAAAGATGATGGGGAGTTTTCCTCTCCCTTCTCGATCACTGGGGCGGAGACAAAAATAGGCAGGCTAATTTGCAGATCTGCACAGCCATGTGAAGATGAGCTAGCTTCGGGCTTATATTCTTGGAGGATGGAGGAAACTGCTGCTAGCTGCCTCTGCTGATAAGCTTGTTGTTCTGCAGGTACAACAAACTGATAAGCAGTGCTTCTGGATACTATTTCTTCATATGCAGCTCTGGTTAGGAAAGGAGCACCTTCCAAACCGTGGACCTCCCCCTCTTCTTCGTATAGCTCTTCTTCTGAATACTGCTCAACTCTTAACCTGGAAACTTCAGAGGCCAATAGCTCTATCATCCTAGCCATTTCGTCGATCTTATGATCTGAGGACAATGAGAGCACATCCCTCTGCGAGTTTCTAGACTCAGTATTATCATAGAGCAGATCTTCATTATCCCCCCAGTGCTCAAGGAACACATCACCTAAGGTCTCGATGTCTGCAATAGACCTAGGGGGTAAATTTCTAAACCAATTTCTAGCCTCCCCTTCTAGGCTTTGGACAAAATCCCTCATCAACACATCATCTTCATTGATATTCAGATCAACAGAATAGCTGTAAAACGACTCAAGGTGCTCTTCAGCTGTTACTCCTTCTGTACCAGTAAACTTAGGCAAAAATTCTCGATACTCTCCAGCAGGCATGGCATTCAACGGGACAGGTAAGACCAATGGTTCATACCTAGCGGCAATGATTCTTTCTATCCTTGTAAGAGCTCGCTGGCTTGCCATGACTGAGGAAAATAGAAGGCTACTGGTAAACTGAGTGGAATGGATCAATGAAAAGGATGACAGAGACAGAGGAAAATGATGAACAGCAGGGGCTGTTTAAATGGACTGAGTTCCAAAAGGGGAATGAATAAACGGGAGCTGTATGAATCTCTGAAGGTGAACTTCACTAACAGAGACACATAAAGATTCTTGAAGGCTTACCTGATCGTGATGCTCCCTTCCGCAAAGTTTCTTCTGCTTATTGATCCTCTCAGGATCAGGCACTGGCCAGCTAGTGATTTCTGAAGATTTCTCTGAGCATGCTTCACGAACTAGACCAGAACTTCAAAGTGGAGTCGCCAAAGGATGGTCTTCCACCAGTGGAGTCGCCAGACAGATGATTACAACCAAATTCTGTGTTCAAACCTTGTCTGTCATCAAAGCTTGAAACTATGTCGTTCTCCCAGGGAAGC
>APFE031676298.1:306072-320932 GCA_000404065.3 Pinus taeda | reverse complement strand
CTCTGCGGTCCTTTTTGGGTAGGTGGAATGAAATATGGGTGAAGCCCATAGCCATTGAATGCTTTGAGTGGATCTGTGGTGTCCTGCTTCCTTCTCAGCCATACTGTTGATTAACTGCAGTCGCTGAACATTGAAATGGATTCATTATGTCTGATAAATGTTGACCTGTTTGGGGCACGTCTTCTTTCCTGCTCGGCCATACTGTTAATTGAAGGCAGCCACCTACTGCGCTGTACTTGCTGCATGCTTGCCTTCAAATCTTCGCGCCACTTAGAAATGCCACCCACCTTGCTATTTTTTAATCATTAATAGTAAATGCATGCATCACTCCTCTATCGGGTCGCCTTCGGGTTGTAATCGCACATGATAGCCGGCCAATCCTCTATTTGAAAATACATTGAAAAATGCTGCGCAACACTGGAAATTTGCCTTTGGCGAACTTAAAAAACATATATATTTTGCTTCCCGGACCCCATCGGGTCCGTTCTTCATCGCTATCGGCAACCCCAAGGCTTCCTTTGTATTTCCCCATATTTCATTATATAACGAAAATGCGCCCAAAATCATTGAAAAAGGCTTCAGCGTGGTCTTGAAATTTTATGAAGAATTACTTATAATAATATCGGGTCCGACCCATCGGGTCGCATACATGCCTTGTATAAAAGCTCCGCCCCTTTTAAAAGTGCCGACAGCGATATCGCCGTGGACCCGAAAATTTATCGAAATAGTTTATAGCGCTATCGGGTCCGGCTTATCGCATCGCACATAACCATGCAAATGACCCTGCCCCCTTTGTAAGCGCCGATGCGATATGCCGACGCGATATTGGCGATATGATGTCGGCGATCGCATATCGCAAAATATAAAGGCCCTGCCTCCTTGAGAGCGCTCCATTGCGACCCGCCGATGCGATATCGGCGATCGCTCATCGGTGGGTTTCCTGTGTTGCTGCCACTGCCCGCCTGCTTCGATGCGATACTGCGACACGATCTGGACCGTTGATCGGCCAGATCCAATGGCTGATATGATTTCAGACCTTTAAGCCTGCGATTTGAGATTTTTCATGATTTTAGAGCATTTGTGCCTCCCGATAGTGTATTTCCGCTCCCAAGGGCTTTCCTCTTGTAATGGTTTGACTTTGAATTATCCTTAAGAGGATTTTGAACACTTCTGTGTATGCCTTGAACCCTTTTGAGCACCACCAAGCAGATCAAACCTGTCTCTAACCATAGGGAATCCTAGCTGTATGGTAGAGCTAACAGGAACCCTTCCCGGGAAGAGGGAATGGGAGCAGATTGAAGTTGTATGTAGGGGATCCTACACAATGACTATATGGCAGTAGAATAGTCTTAGTGCTCCAGACAATTACAAGGGAGCGTTGGACTATAAACTACACTACCCATCTTGGTGGAAAACATAGTGAGTAGGCTACGTAGAGAGTGATGAAAATGCAACCAGTGAAGCTACACTGAGTAAGTTGTGCCAAGGGGGAAGGTATAGCACAACGCAATAGGAAAATGACCATTGGAGTTACGTTTCATGACTTGATGGCCAGAAAGTGGTTAAGTGGAATGGGGTGGCTGCAGTTAAGGCAAAAATATTTGAATATCTGCTACCAAAATAACATTTATTATCAGAATTTGGGGGAATGGTCAGATTTGAATTCAAAACCCCTATAAATTACGTGGGCTGATCGAATAGAGAACACTTTTCGCTTTAAGAATTGTTGGTGAGTTTTTTTGTCTATTTCCTATGAGCCGAGCGTTTTGGGAAGAATTCCTGTCACGAGAAAAATTTTCTCCTGTAGCCCGAGAGTTTTTTATGGAGAGAATTACTGCCACTAACCCCACCAAAGCCTTGAGTTCAGGAGAAACTATGTCTGACGCGCCAGGACTGGAAGTGTCTAGTGTAGAGGCTACGCTTGTGGTGCCAGCAACACTGAGGTCACTTAGGCCAAAGCAAACTATGGCTAAAGAAAAGTAGCTTGCTACGAAGGAAAAGAAATCAGCCACAAAGGAAAAATTGAAGAAGCCGGTGTCAGTGCATGCGTCACCAAGGAAGCATATCAAAACAAAGGCAAAGCAGAAAAAGGATAAGCATCCAGAAAAAGTAGTGGACTTCGAGGAGGAAGAATTCCAAGGAATGGAAGATATTGAAGCTGAAGGAGTGGAGAGTATGACAAGGCTGCCTGAGTATATCCCTCCACACAAGGTAAAAGCCAAGGTTACGAAGGACCCTAATATAAGGAAATTTACAGTGTGCACACCTTTGTTGCCTGAGAAAGTGATATTTGAGGGTCCTTGTTTGGTGTGAATTCCATTGCTCAAAATGGAAGATTGCAACCTCGCAAACCACATAAGGTTTTCGCACTTGGCGAATTATAAGTACATGCAGAAAATATATTTTGAAGACACGAGGGTTACAACCTTAGAACCCAGGAAGTGGTTGCGTGGTGTTGTGCAGTCAAGGTTTCTCAATCTATTGTTGCTACCACATTATCACGACACCCCCATTAATATGGTATGTGTGCACCAACTCCTCGTGTTGGTGCATAATGGGTTCTTATGGCTAAGAGATCCTATCCCTATCACAGACATGTTGATCGTTAAGATCACTAAGTTTTCTTACAAAGGCACGAACCCTACACAAGAATTTGGAGGAAAAACGAGAGATAAAGAATTGGCCAATAAAATGAAGAAGGAGTTTTGTCTGATTAACAATTCACTAGGATATTCTATCACATCCATGTCAGACCCAACAATCTAGTTGGCTGCGCAGATCCTAGCAGGAAAATTCATGAGAAAATGCTACATGGATGAAGTTTCGGCGCCGTTCATATCGCTCGCATCTCACTATGTGAAGGTCTAGGAGGAGGGTAGGGCATTTCATTATTCCTGGCTATTATTATCAATTGTGTTAGTTGCTGGAGGATAGCCAGTTTCCTGCGCACAAAGAGGAATTGCCTGAGGCTACACAGTTTGCCTCGTTATGGGCCTCAAAAGATCCAAAACAGGTTAAGGAGACACATATATTTTGGGTGTTGATGCAGATGGACATGAACATGGAAATTAGCCAGCGGCCAAGGTTGTCCCCCACCTTGTACATGCAGCTCTCATCTTATGCAGAATTTAAATCCAATTTCATAGGGTCTCAATCAAAGCACACAAAAACCCTGAGCATAAATGGTACACATTGCCTTATATGGAAATAGACACAGATATTCAAGAGTTTGTGAGAATTTGGCCACGAGAATGGTGCATGCCTATAGAGTTGGATGCAGGAACGAGCACAGGCACAGAAAGCTCTATTGCGCAGAAGTGGAAGGATGCCGCCAAGGAAGTTTCATGCACATTGACTACAAAAAAGAAGAAGGAGGCTGCTACGATAGTTGTAGGGAAGGCCCGCATGGAGAAGGAGTGCGTTGCTAAGGCCTAGGTAGAGCGCGAGTAGAAGGATGAAGAGGACAATGAACATTCTTCTTCCCACCACACTGATGAGCAAGAACTGTCTGAGCACAGAGGAGGTGGCATTGAAGAGAAAACAACTCCTTTCATGTTGAATAAGCACACATAGGAGTAGCAGAGTGGGAAGTAAAAGAAACAGAAGTCTGACAAGCAAATGCATGTGGATCCCATGATGCTAACAAAGGGCGATATTGATCAGATTGACCACAAAATTTTGGACACCACGATTGAAGTGCTGCAGTAATTTGAGCAAAAATACATGTAGACACTTGGGGGAATATAGAAGGATCTGTGTGAGCTGCAGATCAAAGCAAACAGAATTTAGGAAGATGTCGGCAAGGCAAGCAGTGCGCAAGCCAACCTGACATGGGGAAAGAGTGTAGTTGCAAAGATGGACTAGTCACAGGATGCTAGAGTCTTTCCTTTACCTGAAGGGTCAGTCTACATGGAGTCGGATGAGCATCATGCAATGCATCACAAAGTGAAAGACATGGGACTAAACCTTGCCACACTACCCTTGGAGTCCCTTCATGCACTACATCAGGGAGTCGTTGATGAGCTACAAATCAGAGAAAAAAACACACTCACTACCGTCAGTGAGTTCAAAGTCAATAATTAGCAAATTTTTGTCAAAAATACTTAGCCCCTGAAGTAGCAGGAGGAGTTGCGCACACAACATCAAAATCTGGTCACAGCCATTGAACAAGCCTCCAAATTTGTACTTGATTTTGGTATACCTGATTATGTAGAGGCATCCGATAAGGTAAGAAAATTATATGCTGCAGTGCACACTTCAAAGGAGAAGGTGAACAAGGTGACTTTTGACCTTAGGATCTAGATAGTTGAGCTGCAATTGAAATTGTAGCTAACCACACCACCAGAGGTGTAGGAATAGAGGAACATGACAATTAAAGAATCCATGGCTCAGTTAGATGTCGTCGTTCAAGGCTCCAACAAGCTCTTCACTAAGGCACTAGGCCTATGGGATACATTGTAGGAGGATCCTATGCTACAACAATTAAGCACTGAGCTTAGGGAAGTGCAACAACAATATGATGAAATTAACATGACAGCGTGGACGTTGGCACAGTTACAGGAGGGTAAGGAAAAGTTGTTGCACATCCAAGAATTGCAGAAGAAGAAGTCTATGCTCAGTTCATGGCTTGAGCTCTAGTTAGAGGAAGCTAGCTAGTTCTCGCAGACCATTCTGGAAAAGTTGAAGGCTATGCAATAGACATAGAGGACTACATAGTTGGAAGTAGAGGGACCAACCACAGAGAAACTAGTCTAGGAGGTGCAACAAGCAGCAGAATAGAGTACAACGGAGCTACAAGCATTGGCCAAGGCACTGAGTGAACTCCGCCATAAAGTAGAACAACCAGCTGAGTGACTCAAGAGCAAGTCACGATATTTGCGTTGGGGGCCTGTTGGGATGGGGTCCCCTAGGGTAGAATGGAATTAATTAGTTCTTTTTTGTATACAATTTTTTAAAAGAAGTAAAGTCTCTGCGATTTGTTGAAGTAGAGCATGTGGATGAATGAGAGTCAAAGGGGCTTAGCCCCTTACTTTAAGTAAAGTTTTGAGTCGGTTTTAAGATTCACCCATGGCCTGTGGACCATGGCATTGTAAGAAAAGGTCTATAAATAGTTGAGTCTTAGCGAAAGAAAGAAGTAACTAGAAGGAAGAAAACTAGCGAATTGGGTTCATTGAAGAATCTTGATCAGAAGCTAAGGCAGGAAGGTTCTGCCTCTTGTGCTTAGGTAGAGGAAGGAAGGCTTCACAACTGATTCCATGGAGTTCTAGGTAGAGTCCGCAACTGAGTGCATGGACCCCTGCAGTTGTGTGTGTAGGGAAGTTTGAGACTGTAATCAGTAAATTGAAGATCAATAAAGATAGTTTTCCAAAGCATTAGGGTATTTTTGAGGTCTAAAATGGGCCTCCAAAGGAAATTATAAAACAATAGTGGAAATAATAAAATAAGATTAGATTATATCATCAAATTTTAGAGGGAAAAAAGACAAAACTAATTTTTCAACTCGTATTTTAAACTTATCTCTGTATGGGTTAACTCAAATTTTGAATGGAAACACTCGTTGGATGAAAAATTTGATTCCTCATCCAAGGAGTACCCATGTTGCATAATTTTGATGGACCCTGCTACACGAAAAATGAGAAATACATGAAAAACGTGATTACAATCACGTTTTTTCATGTATTTCTCATTTTTTGTGTCGTAGGGTCCATCGAAAGTATGCAAAATGGGTACTCCTTGGATGAGGAATTAAATTTTTCATCCAACGAGTACTCCCACTTGAAATTTGAGTAAAAACTTAGGAAGATGAGTTGAAAATATGAGTTGAAAAAGTAGTTTTATTATTTTATTATTTTCTAATCTTTGTACTTTTTAACTCCAAAAATGGTGAATATTCCCCCATGGTTGACATCATCATCTTGAATCCTATTGGTTCTTATAAAGTTTATTTTAGTTGTACATTTTTCTTAGGAGGATCATTTTAGACCTCCAAAATCCCCTAATGGATTCATGATCATTTTTGTTTATCTCTGTTAATGTTATATGCTACTGATAAATGACATGTTTTATGAATGACTGATTAAATGCTATGCGATTGTATTGAATTTATCTTAATAATATATGAAATGAATGCTTAGCCACTTCTGTGAAGATTCTGGTGATTTCTCTTATGTTTTCAAGCAAATTAAGTAGGTCCATGCAAAATCCAATTTAGGATTGCTTTCTGATGCGTGTAAGTAGGTGAATCGACTGTTAAAGGTTTGTAAGGACTGATCGAGGGCCTTCGTGAAGGCCTGAAGGCCACTTTAACTAAGTTGCAGTAATGTGCCCTAGGAGTTTATCAATCTATACGAAGGCATATCCAAGGCATTAGAAGACATCACACTAGTCTCTGGATGCAGAAACTTGGTTCTTACATCCCCCCATACTGCTTCTGGTGAGACTGCAGCCTGTGCTATGTGGGTTGTTGCCGAAAGGGCCAGTAGTGTAGGGTTGTGTTGGTTGGCGCAAATAACTCTGAACCTGGGTCAGGACCCCCTAAGCCAACATATGGGAACATGACCATTAAGAATGGAAATTTGTTTAAACAACTGGTATTGTATCCTCCTTCTCATCCATCCATTGAGCATGACTAACCCTTATGATCAGAATAGGAGGAAGAAGATGAAGTGTATCATACAACATCCCACCCAATTTGTACTCTAGATGTTGTTATAAGAGGGGGAAAACTCGATGAAGATGACCTCATTGGCCATATCCTTTAGAACCAACCCCATAATACCATGCCTCTTAATGAGCTAGTGAAAGAATCTGAGAGTAGTCCTTGGATTGAGTTATGCTCAGTTGACCCAAGTCTTGCACATGTCAAAGTTGTAAATTTGGCCCATCTAGAACCTTGAAGATTAACCCCTCTCTCTTGGCCAAACAAGAAGAGAAAATGTGCAATATCTTGAGAGAGAACTTAGATTCCTTTGCTTGGAACTATAATTAAATGAATGAGGTGCATCCCTTGATCTATACTCATCACATATACATTAAAGAGGGATGCAAACCTGTGTGCCAACCTCATAGGAGAAGGAGCCCAGCGCTTAAGGACATAGTAAAGGAAGTCTTAGAAAATTTGTTGGATGCAGGGTTCATATACCCCATCTCGGATAGTGAGTGGGTGTCCCCTCTAGTATTTGTCCCAAGGAAGAATGGGAAGTGGAGACTCTGTGTGGATTACAAAGAAATGAACAAGGCCACAAATAAAAACCATTTCCCTTTGCCTTTCATTGACCAATTTTTACATGGTATTGTAGGGAAGAAATTATTCTCTTTCATGGATGGATTTAATGGTTACAGTTAGATCTAGATCAGCCCTGAAGACCAAGATAATACTACATTCATATGTCCTTGGGATAACTTTATTATAGAGTCCTCCCATTCGGTTTATGCAATACCCCTGCCAATTTTTAAAGGGCAGTTATGAGCATCTTTGATGAGCTTGTTCATGAATCTGTGGAGATTTACATGGATGATTTCACTCATTATGGGTGTGACTTCCTATAGGCTCTCTCTAATCTGGGTAAAGTCTTGAGAAAATTCATTGAAATGAACCTCTCACTGAGTCCTGAGAAATGTGAATTCAAGGACTCCCCTTGGCTATTCAATATCTCAGGAAGAGATACAAGTGGACCCAAAACAATATTTCCATCATCAAAAGGGTCCCTACCCCTCAAAAGTAGAGGTATGTTAGGAGTTTCTTAGGCTTAGCTAGCTATTATAGGAGGTTTATCAAGGATTTTAGTAAAGTGGATTCACCATTGTTTGGATTGCTAGCCAAGGACTTAGAATTATATTGGAAAAGTAGCTTCCAACGGGCTCTTGAGATATTAAAAGAGAGATTGACCACTACACCCATACTTAGGGGTACCAATTGGGCCCTGACTTTCCATATCCATACTGATGCATAAGAAAAAGTTGTGGGGGAAGCCTTGAGGAAAATAGATAATAAATTACCCTATGCCATTTCTGTCATTTGTAAAAATCTGTCTAAGGCTGAATTGAACTACACTGTCACTAAAAAAGAACTCTTAGTTGTTGTATACTCCTTAAATAAATTCAAGCACTACATCACTAGATACCAAAATTTTGTGCATACTGATCATGCATCTATTAAATATTTCATGAATAAGCTTGATATGATTGCTAGGATCATTATATTTCTTTTATTGTTACAACAGTTTGATTTGACTATCATTGATAAGAAAGGAAAGGAAAATATAGTTGCAATTTTTTTGTCTAGAGATACTTTGCCTGCAGGTGATGAAAGGATGGTCGGTGATCAACTTCCATATGAGAACATATTTTCTATCTCAGTGCTCTCTCACTACTTTGCTGACATAGCCTACTACCTGGTTGGTGGGAGATTTCCTCCAAATCTATCATCATAGGAGAAGAGCAGAATTGTAAGGAAAAGTGCCCCTTTACATTGGATTGGGTGCAATATTTTCAAACTGGGACTAGATTAGATTTTAGGAGATGTATTAGGGAAGGGGAGGTATTTGACATCCTCTCAGCCTACCATGATGGGCCTTGTGGGGGTCATTTTTCTACCATGAGAACAACTTTCAAAGCTTTACAAGTTGGCTACTATTGGCCCACTCTCCATCAAGATGAAAGAAGGTATACCAATAGATGTGATCGATGCCAAATGATGGGGAAAGCCACACCCATGGATGAGATGCCTCTATAACCTCAAGTAGCCTTAGATCCATTTGACAAGTGGGGCATGAATTTCATTGGGCCAATTGATCCACCATCAGGGAAAAATATGTACATCATTGTGTGCACTACTTACTTGACAAAGTGGGCTGAGATAAAGGTTGTCAAAGGATCAACATAGGAGAACATGGTTGAGTCCTTAAGGGAAAATATTTTCTAGGGAAATCAACCTATTAACTTCATCCATCTGAGGGGACTTGTGAGTTAAGTGTTCACCTTGAAAAATATTACAAGGGAACTTGATCTTTCAATGACACTCACTACTGCCCTCTCCCTGATTTTGAGGGTTTGGCTAATTTTCCTGAGCTGGTTGATTTTTCTGTTTATTCTTCTTGTTCTTTGTACCACGAGTTTTTTGGTTGTTCTTAGGTGTTAAGGAGTTCACCATATGAATGTAGGTGAACTACTTAGAAGAAGGTGCTTTTGTAGAGACAGGCGCACTTGTTGGGGCTTGCGGTGTAACAAACAATTTCCCAAATTGTGTACCAAGTTGGCTCACAGAATTGGAAATGGACCCAATCGCGCCATCAACGCATGGGTCAGGAGTAGGTTTGGGTGGGTCAATGAAGGCCTAAGATCATTATGGATTAATTCATAAAGCATACCCAACTGTGAATAGATCAAATCCAGTTGTTGGCCAGCTAAGAGAGATTTCTCCTCAGTACCAGCTCTAAACATGGACACATCCTTGGAAATATGAGGTCATAAGGATCAAATGGACCATGTACACAATATCTCATTAGGAAGCTTGGTTCTCAAAAACCTCTTATGATGACAACACTCATGAATATAATCATAAATTAAGGTGGCTTCATCTTATTTAAAGTTATACAAGAGCTCAAAATCGATATCATACCTCGTAGGTAACTAAAAGTGCATCAAAAAGGTTTTAGCTAAGGAAGATAAGTCGTTATAGGATGTTGCGTCCAATTTGATGTACCATTTAGTAGCATCCCCAATCAAAGTTCGTTGGAACATATGTATCTTAATTGAATCATCCACTAAAGAGTTGGATGAGCACCATAGGTGATACGTGGTGATGTGAGCATACATATTATCTCTAGGATTTCCTTCAAATTTGGGTATATCAAAAGGCCATTTTGAGGTCATAGGTGGCCACTAGGAGTCATGGAGAATGGGGTCATTGGTCAACTTATCTAAATCTGGTAAACCAAGAGAAGATATAAATGGATTGTGAGGTTGATTGAACAGGTCATAGGTAGGATAATTATTCGGCCATCCTTGAGGTCCCCCCCATATAAGGATTGTGATGTAATAGTTGTTGGCTCTATTAAGGCTTCACCCCAGCATATAAATGATGTGGGCCAGACTTACTAGTGAAAGGACCCCCCCCCCCAAGAGTAAATGCCCCCAGAAATCATAGGACCCCTAAGAGAATGACTACTAATAGGGTTTTACCTAATAGGGATAAATGGACTAGCTTGAGTGGTAGCACCGATGTAAGGAGGAAAAATCATAGAAGTGACGATACTAGCAATAGGGTTTACCCAAGGTAGAATAGCCATTCCAAGAATAGAACTAGAAGTTAGCGTCCCTCCAAACAATGAATTGTACCATGATTATGACATATTGGAAGCAACGTTGTCCCCAGGATGGCTAGGAGAAACTGATGAAACCCCCCACACATTTCCAGGAGTTCCCACGCTTAACTGAGGGACAAGAATTGTAGGTTCAATGAATCTAGGTGAGAGGACTCTTGACCTTATTGGTTGACTGGGATTAATGACCATGGTGAGCATAGATGATGGAGCAGGCATGGAAACACATGGGATATTTGTAGGAGTTATAGATGAGACTGGTAGAATTCCCCAAGAATACGTGAGAGGCATAAATGAAGGAGTAGGTGCAACCAAATTAAGTGGTGGAAATGATGACATGGAAGCTGAAACTATTGATCCAAAGGGTAAAGGCGACTTAGATTCTTCCATATGGTAGAACACTTACAATAGAACGTGAGTATAGGTAGCTGTGGAACCATCAAATTTCAATCAATAACTCAAGTCCTAGAGGATCGATCAAAGGTGGATTCATAGGAGATGATGAGTCATCTACTAATGTTTTGATAGAGATCAAATTTCTGCTAGAAGTACCAGGTATAGACTCGAAAACTATGGGTTTGTTAGGGTCTTGAGTAGCGACAAGAATTTTCCATGCAGGAGTAGAATGCCCACCTTGTTCAGGAGGAAAGTCATGAATGCAATGTGATTGGTGACTATATTCAGCCACGGTGTAAAATTATAAATTAACAAAATTATGTTAGTGAAAACACCCTAAGGCCAAGACTGGTGACTCAAACCAAACATCACACACTAGAAAATTTCTAATAGGTGGTCACACAAGCAAACCAAATATAAATAAGTTGGCAGTAAGTTAATTATAATAGCGATATGCTTCCTAGACCTTTTAGTTGTGAACTCAGTCCAAGTGCCCTTATTAGTAGCGGGGAACCCCCTATGAGGACTAAGGGAGCATGACTAATAACCATCCCAGGTTCATAGAAGACGAGCATGACCCTACACCTACGTATGAGCCCTAAAATAATTGGCCACTAAGGTTACCACCAACAATAATATGTCCTTGGGGGGGAATCATAAACCAAATTCACACACAATGGTAGTAAAAGTAACCTAGAGAGCTAAGATTGAAACCCCCTTGAGAGTTTCCTCCCAAGTGGCCCCCAAGTGCTATAACAAAAATCCAATAACACCATCTATAATATGTGAAAATTTTGTAACCCGCACCACCCAAAACTAAGCGAAATGGGGTATGTCACCTTACCCAGCCTAAGTGTGACCTTAGGATTGACCCTCGTGTTAGAAGGGCTTCCCAGACCGCACTCTTGCAAGTGGATTTGTCTCCCTACCGCAAGTTGCTAAGTCTATTTTTCATTCTTGGAGCAATTAACTCACACACCTATCTCCAAGACCCTAACTTAAGCTAGTGTTGGTGTACTACCAGTAAAAAGAAAAGGATCAGTCGAGTTGATTTTATTTTCACATTAATTATAAGTGGTTGTTTTTTACACAGTTGGGATGTGGCATGAAACCTAGATGGTGTGAATAACTCTTATTAGTACCTTAATGCAAGTACATGTGAATATTGTTTTCAATTTGATGAATGCTAGCTACAGGAGGGTAAGAGTTTATCACAACACAACAATGCCTATTATAGTGCACCTCTCACTAAATTCTTAAGTCCAAAAGCCCCAAATTTATAAATATTTTGACCCAAAAACAAATGAAAAATCAAAGCAATTGAAAAGAGGAGAAAGGAATGTCCCGAAGCTAGAATGCAAAACACTTCAAAAGCATTAAAGCTAAGAAAACAAATCCAAAGAAACAAATACACTCAAGTAATAAAAAACAAAGCCAAAAGTAAAAGAGCAAGGAAATGTCAACAAGAGAGGGTTGTAGCACAATGGCTCAATAAAGGTGTTGAGTCTTGAAAATGTCATTCATTTCCATTACACTTTCACTATTATGTCCACTATATCACCTGCATTTCACCTCCATTTCACTACTATGTCACCACATTCATCCCACTTTCATTATCATTGGGTCACATTTATGTTTTTCCAATCTTTATTAATTCTAAGCCTTTTAAGTGAATTTGTGGTTAAAAATAAGAAAATAATGTGCATTGCTTATACCTAACAAGTGGGTTGAGATTGTTGACATGTGTAGGTTGAAAGTGAGGTTACAGAAGACCCTTTATGTGGCACTCTAAGGCCAAATTCGAATTTGAGTGGAAAGAATCATGGGATCATGAGGATATGTGTCACATCTCCTAATTGTATTGTAACTCTAAGAAGACAGTGTGTCTTATCAGTTCCTATTTTTGATTAGGACTCTAGAGGTAGAGGGAGATATTCATGGACTCTCATTAATGAGATGGCTTCTCATCTTTTTGTATAAATAGGAGATCTCTCTCCTTTATTTGTTAGTCTCAGCTTGTTAGTTCTTAAGCTTGTTAGCTTGTGAGATGGCTTTGGAAAGCTTTAGAGAGCTTTGTTGTACTTTGTAATTTTGAAGAATTTGAATGAAGCTTTGATGTTCTCAACATGGAAGGAGATGTGAAGTAGATGTCATGGAGCACATTAGAATGTAAGGTAGAGTATATTTTATTTTGTAATTTTACTTTGATTTCATTATGTCATTTTATTGCTTTCAAGCTTGATATATTAGATTTTCCATTGATGCAATTTTAATTCATGCAAGTGTGTTCAACCGGTTGATTGTAGATAAGTTTTTCTTTACATGTTTTTGCATCAAATAGTGACATGAGATTTACCTCTCTACTGACTTTGTTTTTTTTAGCTTTTCAATTTCAGTTATGCTTTGATTTCAATCTTATTCATTTGCTTTGTTAGTTAGTTTAGATATCAACTTGCTCATGTCATTGACGGTTACCTCCGAAAGCCATAGCTAGACTAACTGGCGAGGGATCGAAATATGAATGTTGTGATTTGATTTTAGTTTACTTTTCTGCAATTAGATATTAGATTGCTCATGTCATTGACGGTTACCTCCGAAATCCATAGCTAGACTAACTGGTGAGGGATCGAAATATGAATGTTGTGATTTGATTTTAGTTTACTTTTCTGCAATTAGATATTGGATTGCTCATTTCATTTACGGTTACCTCCGAAAGCCATAGCTAGACTAACTAGTGAGGAATCGAAATATGAATGTTGTGATTTGATTTTAGTTTACTTTTCTGCAATTAGATATTGGATTACTCATTTCATTGACGCTTACCTCTGAAAGCCATAGCTAGACTAACTAGCGAGGGATCAGACTATGAATGATGTGATTTGATTTTACTTTTTATTAGTTTGCGGTTTTTGATTTGTTTGAGTGCAATAGCTTAACTTTTTTCATATTTAGACAAGCAGTAGAGACAATGATTTCATGATCAGTATTTCATCTTTTGTTTGATTGAAGTAGCTTCATACTTACACTTTTGTTTAAATACTAATTCCATCAATAACATGTTTTAAGATCTTTTGAATTGCTAATTTTTGGAAGTTACCATTAGAGACATAAACCTTGTCTTGAAATCTACATCCATACTTGATCTTTAAAAGTATTCTTAAGACCTTAGAATAGGATTTCCATTTGCATTAGACACTTTAGGAGATCAACAAAAACAAAATAAAATCTATAAAACAACAAAGTAAGAAAAATGTTAACTAAGCACATATGGTGCACCACACTTCATTAGTTTACGATACCCATATTGATAATTTATGTAGAGAAATTTAAGACGTTAAATTGACAAGACAAAAGGCCAATGTTCTACAAAGGTTAAAAAACAGACCCTACAGGTAGGAAGTCCTAGACAAGATTAAATGAGGGTAATACGAAGCCATATAAACACACTCAAATAAAATTTTCTAGATGGCCACTACGTAACCAATCACAACACCACCAATCATGGAAAAAATAAATAAGATAAGAAAGAGATCATTTGGAAACAAGTGACAAAACCAGACAAAGGGCAAAAGGATCCAAAAGTGGGATATGAAACACACGTAAAAAGTCACTGAAAGTAGCCAAACAAATATGAAAATGACATCTAGATATGAGAACACGAACCTCAACCAAAGCACCAAAAGACCATAAAGATATCCTTGAAAGGAAGCAGCTATGAAAGACCTCAAAGGAACTAATTAGAAATGGATTAGGCCAACAGAGATAAGTAGCTAGCAACAACATAAAAAATAGATCCAATAGATCTCCAATGGATCAGAAAGAAATAAGAGAATAAATGCCCAAAAAAAGTCAAAAACCTCTCTCAACAAAACAAATTCAATCTAAGGAAATCAGGCACCAGAAGATAGATCTAGACCAGAACCAGTTAGCAGAAAAAAAGGCAACACATATCCAAAGCATAGAAAAAAAATTCAGAGAGTAGATTTAAAATTTTCAATCCTAAAAAGTAGGTCACACAGATAAGCCATGCAAATTTCAACCGTTCATTAGGTTCTAACAGCAAGGCAATGACCAGTAATGTTGAAAAATGTGCAACAATAAATGTTAAATTTAGAATGTGCTAAAAATAGACCTGCTAAAAA
>APFE031676298.1:290127-305668 GCA_000404065.3 Pinus taeda | reverse complement strand
ATATAGTTTGCTAATGCTTGCATGCATGTGACAACTATTATTTCAGATAACTGAGCATTCCCTCATGGATAACTGTTGCATGTCAGTTCTGTTAGAGACCCGGTTGAGATGAGATGTGGGACAATGTACTATCAGATGATTAACTATTTATAGTAAGTATTCTTTGCATGGTTGAGGAACTAGTGTTCTCAAGGAATACGTAGTTGGACCTTTGGTTGTTTTTGGTATGTTGGAATTAATAACATGTGCTTTTTCTATTATTTCCTAAGAAAACTACGTAAGGACCACAGGGAAAGCCTATATAAACATGGCTTGGTTGGTTCATGAGACATATCTTCATATCTTCATAGTTCATTGAGAACTGAATAGCTTGTGAGCTAATTCTTTTTGTATTGTGAAGAGGATTTCCACTTGATTGATAATACATGGTTGGGGTTTTATGCTAGTGCTTTCCCCTAGATATATCTTGTGTTATGTGTGATTATTTCTCTTGATCAGTTATGCATGTTTCTACTTGATGTTGCTCATGAATTCGATTATGCTTCCGCTTAATGTTTTGTAGAAGTAGAACAAGTATTATGCTTTAGGAAATTGCATATATCGGTTTGTTCTACAGGTGAAATTTCTACATGGTATCAGAGCTAGCTGATTTGTAGAAAAATTCTACAAAATTCTACAAGTAAGACACAGTCCAAAAATTACAGTGCTATGCTAATGACTAGAGAAAAAACCCAAAAATTATGAAAAAAATCACGCACAAATGGAGAAAATTATTGAATATTTAGGTAATTAAGCCCTGCAAATAGCCATAAAGAGTCAGAAAAAATAAGGAAGCTTAGAAAATTGGGATAGGAGATAAATCAAGAAATACCCAAGGTGAAGCAGATAAGAAAGAAGATTTCTCTCATTGAAAGCACAAATTTTGTTGCATTGAATTTTACATGTAATGAGTTATTGCTCCATGATCTTATGTCTGCATAAGATCACTAGACAAAATGATAAATATCGCCAATGGATAGACAATCAAATCCCGACCATTTTTAGACTTTATAAAAGAAAGAGCATGCACTTGGCCTCCTCATAGGTTAGTGAAGGGTTTTGAATTCATAGTAGAATCATCGTGCTCCACTCAAGTGATTTGCTTCATGTACACTCATTCTGAACACCTACATACAACCACAAACACTTAAGGATGACAAGTGATCTTCCTCAGAATATCATTAGCTCAAAACATCATAGAAATAACATATATCTTTGTTGCTAACATGTAAATACAGGGAAGGAACATATATTTCTATTAATCTAGAATCCAAATACAAGTATACCTTCACCCAGGTCTCCTCTCCAAAATATAGTGGAGTCTCCCCACTACAATAGGAAAAAATATATAAAGAACAAAGCCTTTGACAACATATCACTCACAAACTCTATCTCTCTCTCTCAGAAGTTGATACCAAAGCATAAATATCTAAAACTATCCTAACCCTCTCAAGTGGTCCAGTATAAATAAGGTGAAAATAGATCCTAAGAGGATGAATGTAGATGCTGAGGACGATGAGAAGTTATGGAATATTCTCAATGATCAATCCTAGCTAGCTCGAATAGGTGATGAGTCTAACTAATCTCCAAGGAACCACAAAATTATAGAAATAATAACTAGTCATAGGAATAAAACAAGGAAAATTAGGCTACACTAACTCGGATAAGGCAAGCTACCAACGATTGGAAGGTTCCAGTCGTACGGATAAGCCATCATCCAAGTGGGTTGCTGTCCTAACTAGAAAAAAGAATGTCTGAGGCCCATGAAAATGTCAATCAACATAATGTCTATGAATACTAACCTTAGGGAGAAAAATAGGCTAATGACAGGCGACATATCCTTAGGTAGGAAAAGGTTTCTATGCACTACATACTGTGTAGAGGGAGGAGCAGATGTAGGCATTGATTAGTTCCCTCTAAAGGTAACTTCATGTTCTTCACATGATTTTTGCATCTGAGGGAGAAGGGGATAGTCATGTGTATAATGACCATAAGTACCACAACATGCATACATATTATTCATGCGAAGAGACTTGTTCTATTTGGGTTGGCTAACTAGTTTAGGGGTTATGGTAGTAGATTGGCCATCTTGATTGGCATTAGTTTGTTGGCCTTAGTTTTCTTGGTTTCCTTGGGGTTGCAGATTCTACTTTCCTTTCCCTTTGTTACTTTTCTTTTGATTAGGGGGATTGGAAAAATTTTGTTGAGCAAACAACCACCCCTATGGAGGTGGTGGTTTTTGAGGTAGAGGGGGCTGAGGCATGGGAGGTTGAGATTTTGGTTCCATATCAGATGAAGCAATAGGTAGTGCATAAGGATAATACATGCTATGGGTCATTTTTTCACATTCAAACAAATTACCCTCATCCTAGATCTATCATCATCCATTTACACTTTGCAATCATCCCCTGCAAAGCTAAAAACATCATCTCTCTAGAAGTTATGAGAATTCAACATTAAACTAGACAAAAACCCAAATTTAAGACTTCATCCCACTTGTTCTCTTGAAAAAATATGATGTCACCAGATGCACACATAGAAATTGTGCTGGTCAGCGCAGGTTGCTATTACAAAAAGTGTTTTGACACCTGAAAATGAGTAAAACTAAATTTTTTTTTGAAGTTTTTTCTCTACAAGCTCCGAGAGTGGTTTTAACCATTTAATATTGGATCTAATATCAAACTCCTAGTATTGAGGTCTTATCTCTTATAACCTAGAAATTACCTCCCTCTAATGTGGATTTAAGCATTATAATGGTAAATCCAAAACCACCTCATTTCTTGGAGGTACGCAGGGATTTGGTATTCCGGTTTCGGTGCAACAATTTGTGTGTTTGGTTTACATTCAATACCTCCACTGTATTTACTAATTGTTTATGTTTAATACAAATATCCGCATACCTATACTTCTCTCCACATACCTATACTTCTTAACCATCACTCCCCCATACGCTTCTAGCGTTTGGAACACCGTCGCTCCCCCACACGTATGTTGTGCCTCTTCATTACCATAGAATTAACGTTGTTGGTAGAGATGTAATAACGTTGTCCAACACATATACATTGTTTCATTATCTCCATAATAATAATGTTGTCTGGTTTTGTGATTGCATATATTCCATACTTTAATGCTATCTGGTTTTGTGTATGCGTATTGATATTTAAATTTGTTGTGGTATTTGAACTCCATATATATCACTTTTTGCTATGGTATAAAGTCTCCCAATAGTGATAACCATGGGGCCTCGCTCATATAAACCTCCCCCATTTAACCCTCCCCCATATAAGCCTCCCTCACATAATACCTCTGTTTTCATATATCAGAATCATATTTTTTTCTATTAGGATTAAAATTTTGTAGCAAAAGTATTTTTTCCCACAGTACAGATTTTTCAATTCATTCATTGATCTCTATTGTGGGAGTGGTTATCACCAGGAAGGAGAAATGTCTAAAATGATTGCAGAAAATCAAACACACTCTCATTTTTACTCTCATTTTTAATGAGCTGTGGAAAGGAGTGTGTTTTGGTGAAGGAGACAACGAACCAGAAAAGCTTACCTCTGACAAGGAAGTTGCCATTTGGGAAAATAAGAACATCAAGGCTTATGCCTTGATTGCAACATCAGTAAATGAAGAGGTGAGTCACCATAATTCACCATTTTCAAATGCTTTCGAAGCCTTACAAAAACTAAAGGAAATCTATGGCTCACACTCTACACTTGAAGTTGTTCAACTCATGATTAAATTGTTCAGCCTTGAATTACAAAATGATGATAGTATTTTTCTTGCATCATAAGTAAAATCTATTATGCATGATATAAAAGTCACTAATGTTGAACTGGACATTCCTCTGATAGCTTTTGTCAAGGCACTTTTTCCCACTTACTCAAATTATCTTGTGTCATTGTAAGCAAATGGAAACCTCAAAGAAATTACCTTTGAATCCCTTGTGAATAAATTCACTGAGAGAGAGAAAGCTTTTGGGAAGAAGACAACTCCTTAGTCTTCTGAAGAGGATGTGTGTCTTGCACGTAGAGAAAATAATCTTGCTCAAGATTCTTCTAGAGGAAGAGGTGGTCGAAGAGGAAAGGGGGGCAGACACTCTCAAGGAGAAAAGTCAGATTTGCATTGCATACATTTCAATAGATATGGATCACATGATGCATCCACATGCAATTTTCCTTGGGATAGAATTGAGCAGGAAAGAAATCAACTGAAAGTTAAAACTAATGACAAATAGAGAGGTAAAGCACTCAAATCTGCCCACTATGTTGTGGCACATTGTAATATTGGAGTAAATGAAGACTTATTTAATGCTTCACTTGCTTCTTGGAAAAATGATTGGTTGCATGATTTAGGAGCAACCTTCCACATGAATTTTAGAAGAGATTTTTTTGAATAATTTATTGACAATGTTGATGGAGAAGTATACTTTGCAAACAAATCAAAACTCAAGCCATTAGGGCTTGGCACAATCAGACTTAAATTGCCTGGTCTTCCATACTTTCTTCTGCATGATGTTTTATATCTCCCACAGCTGAGGAGAAACTTGTTGTCATTGGTGCACATTCACCAGAAAGGACACTCCATTTATATGTTTGATGGCAAGGTTGAGGTGAGAAAAGCATTAGATCACTCACTTGTCATGACGGGGATAGAAGAAGAAAGGCTTCTCAAGCTGCAAAGTGCCTCTGCTCGTGCACAAAATTTCTCATACAAAGGTAAATTTCCATCAATTTTATTATGGCATGCTATATTTGGACACTTGAACTATCACAACCTTGTTGAATAAAACTGGTGTTACTAGTTTGCCTATAATTCCTAGGAAAGTTAAGCAATGTGATGCTTGCATTCTAGGAAAGCATAGCAAATAGTCTTTTCATGATTCACATTCCAGACCACATAGAAAACTTGGACTCATTCATTCAGATTTATGTGGTCCAATGGTTGTTCCTTATGCAAATGGAAATAAATATATGATGACATTTATTCATTACTACACCAGAATGTGTCTAATTTATTTATTGAAGAACAAATCTGATGCTTTTCAAACATTCAACAACTTTCATACATGGATTGAAAATGATGCACAATCTCATATTGGATCTATTCACACTGATAATGGAAAATAATACACTTCAATTTAATTTCAAAACTATATTCGCCAACATGGGATCAAACATCAAACAACCATGCCTTATAATCCCCAACAGAACAGAGTAGCTGAAAGAATGAATAAGACAATCTTAAATATGGTGCACTCCATGATGTTTTTCAAGAATGTAAAATTGATGTTTTGGACTAATGCAGTTCTATGTGTTGTATATGTAAAGAATAGATGTCCATCTAATGCTATTAGAAACAAGACTCCTTATGAAATGTGGTATGGGCACATTCCTTTGGCAAAGCATCTTAGGGTCTTTAGTTCCACCTATTATGCCTTAATACCAAAGGTACATAGAAACAAACTTGGTGCAAGGAGTCGTAAGT
The DNA here is from genome assembly GCA_000404065.3 of Pinus taeda. Taxonomy (NCBI): domain Eukaryota; kingdom Viridiplantae; phylum Streptophyta; class Pinopsida; order Pinales; family Pinaceae; genus Pinus; species Pinus taeda. The sequence continues at coordinate 300,139 of APFE031676298.1, read as the reverse complement.
GTATCTTCTTGGGGTATTCAAACACCTCCAAAGCATACCATCTCTATGATGAAGTTAATAAAAAGTTTGTTGTATCTAGAGATGTAATCTTTCTTGAATCATCCAAAACTGACAATGTTGTTGAGCGCAACTTGATCGCTTAGATAGATTGGCAAATGAAAAATCATTTCAAGAATTTGATAATCAAATTCCACATCATGAAGGGGGGATTCCTATACTGGATCAACCTGTGTAATCTTCTTCTGAAGAACTCTCTCCCCCGCATGAAACTCCAACCACTGATGATACTTTGAGTGATGTGATCGACAAAATTGGGAGACTCAATATTGATTCAGTCCCAACTCAATCAACTAAGCAGCCTGGACCATCTCAGAAAGGTCCCCCAAAGTGGCTGACAAAGACAGTTGAAAGTGTTCATCCTGATGAGGTTGGAAAGACAGGAACAAGAAATTCAACCCAACAAAATTGAGTTGATGTAGATGAATCCGATTCACCTGTTGATATGGATGTTTCTTATGATTGTGAAATGAATTTGTCTATATATTTTGAACCAACTTCCTTCAAAGAAGCCACTTCTCATGATGAATGGAAAGAAGTGATGCAAAAGAAATATGATGCATTGATAAAGAATGGCACTTGGAAGTTGGTTGATCCTCCATTGGGAACCAAACCAATTGGCTGCAAGTGGGTCTACAAGAATAAGTATAAAGCTAATGGCTCACTTGATAAGCATAAATCCATGCTTGTGGAAAAAGGTTTTGCATAGAAGGAATGGGTTGATTATGAGGAGAATTCCCCCCCCCCCACAGCAAAATGGGCTACCATCTAAACACTCTTTGCCCTACTAGCTCAGAACGGTTTGAAAGTCCATCAAATGGATGTAAAAACTGCTTTCTTGAATGGAGATCTAAAAGAGAATGTTTTTATGTCCCAGCATGAAGGATTTTCTATGAAAGGACATGAACATAAAGCATGAAAACTTGTGAAATCCTTGTATGGCATCAAGTAAGCACCGCGAGCCTGGTATGAAAAATTAATCGAGCATCTTCTGAAACTCAATTTCAAACATTATGATCTTGATGATGCAACTTTGTTTGTCAAGAAAGTTGGAAAAACAATTGTATATCTTGTGGTATATGTAGATGATATTTTGATGACATGGAATAATGAGAGCTACATCGCACCCATAAACAAGGAATTGAGGAAAGGTTTTGAAATGACTGATTTGGACTATGTTCATTACTATCTTGGTATTGAAGTAACTCAACATTCAAAGTCTACATTCCTTTCTCAAAAGAAGTACATTGGAGATATGTTGAACAGGTTTGGCATGAATGAATGCAATCACTTAACTACTCCAATGGAACAAAACTTAAAGCACACATCCATTGAAGGAAAATAATTTGAGGACACAACAAAGTATAGACAACTTGTAGGAAGTCTCAACTACTTGACTACTACCAGACCAAACATTTCTTTTTCTGTTGGAATCCTATTCAAGTTTACGCAAAAGCCTTGTGAGGGACATTGGTCTACTGCAAAAAGAGTTCTAAAGTACTTGAAGGGAACTCAAGACTTTGGACTCAAGTATACACAGTTGGGCGACTTTAGCTTGATTGGATACTCTGATTCAAACTTTGATGGAGACAAATAAAATGGGGTATCTACTTCTAGTTATGCTATGAGTCTTTGATCAAGAGCTGTCTCCAGGAGATCACAAAAACAATCAATTATAGCATATTCCACAACAGAGGTAGAATATGTGGTAGCAGCTGAGGCAACAAAAGAAATTGTGTGGCTCTGGAAAATATTGAAATATTTGTAGGTAAAACAAGTACATTTGACTCCACTCATGATTGACAATACCTTTGCAATAACGTTGGCCAAGAACCCAAAGTTCCATAATCGAACAAAAAACGTCAATACAAAATACCATCTGATTCAACATCATGTTGAGGCCAAGGCAATCCATCTACACCATTGTTCCACTAATGAGCAGATTGTAGACATATTTACCAAGGCACTTGGAAGAGAAAAGCTTGAAAGGTTTAGAACGATGCTTGGACTCACTAACATCCGTTCAGATTAAGGGGGGAATGTTGACACCTAATCATGGGGATTAGGTGAACAATTGTAAATAGTGTAAATAATAAATAATGGAAAAGGAAGATTCATCGGGAGATGAAACCCAAGAGCCACTCCCTCATGTATATAATTATGAGCAATCCAAGTGAATAAACATATTTCATTTGAGGAGTTACCACATGGCCTGACAAATGAAACACTTCCCATTGAGTCTCGGTTGGCTTTTGGAGACTCTGAATTATGCCCTTATACTACTCATTTATTTCTAGAGGACCATAATCCATCCATTGCTTTAGGTGTGATTTAAGACTTACCATTGTGGTAAAGGAAGGACCAAATAGTCGGGAGAGATTCACAAAGTCAAGGCCTACAAGGGTTGTAATCTTTTCCTATCATTATTAATACATAAATTCATTGTTTCTCATATACATTATGTCCTTATCATGCATATGTAGAACATGAATCCTTTACCTCCTATTTAGAGCTATTTTTATATGTTATTTTGTATATGTTGTTCTCTTGCGTGTTTTTGATAACTTTCAGGTTACACTTATATTTCTTTTTTTTTTATAATTTGGAGGTTCCACTTATAGAAATTGGAGTTGGAGATGGAGCTAACAAGTAAGGAGAAGGAGAAATATTTCATTTGATTCCAAGTAGATTTTCTTCCCGTATTTCAAACATCTTTAAGGAAAAACATTGCAATTTTGTCTTGGTTGTTTATAGGCTAAGCCACTAGCTTAGGGAGATTGCTTGTGTCCACAGAAGGAATTTAATCACAAAACAACTTGGAAAATCCATTGGGGAATGAGATGTTCTTTAGTGGTTTTATTTTCCTATCCTTTTAGGACCTCTATATTCGACCCTATTTATCTTGTTCAGACTGTAATTGGATTTAGGAAAGGTTAATTTTGAGCTTCATTAGGGTTTGTATTTTTCTTTTTGTGTGAATTAGCTCCATCACATTTTTTCTTTTGAGATAGTGCAACCCAACACACTTGTCCAGTTATGTAAGTGAAATGACTCACACTAGTGTGAATATACCACTTGCGATGATCCTATAAGTGTAAAATAAATTGAATTTTCCCTATCATGCTCTGAATTGTGTTTTATTTGCAGTGTCTTCCTGAGTTTCTGGTCTGTTTAAGGTCTCTGTAAATCCAATAGCTTGTTTGAAAATGAGTGTGATTTCATTTTTTATAAGAGATTGCTTCTTCTTTTCAATTAGGGTTTTATCATTTGACTTGGTTATTGATTTTCTAAAGAAATTTTCATATTATAATAACAACCTAATTGAGTTATTTCTTATTCAATAATCTAGTCATTTTTTTCATTTTTTTTTATGATTTAAAATTGAAAGAATGAGAAAAGAAAAATTCATTTTATCATGCATTAGGGCTTTGAAATTTTGAATTAAAATAGTAAATTTTAAATATCTTGTTTGGAAGTTGTTGTTTTTAGCATCATTATTTGAAACTCCTTCCCTTCTTTAGTTATATCTTCATAGAATGAAAAGAGTTATTCTCATGCTATTTTCATTGTAGGATATCAAGTGAATTCATTTCGATCATTGAAATTGAAACTTTAATCAAGACAAATATTAAAATTTATCAATGAATATAAGGAGAATTTGAAATAATAAAGACACATTTAGTTGGTCTAGGCTAGAAGATGAGTTCCAAGGTCTCTAAACATAGGATATGTTGTTACTTGTTAGTGTTACATCCCGGGGATGGCTGGTTTTCGATGTACATTGGGGTATATCAAATCTTTCTTCCACATACCTTTTGGTATATAGGAAGGTGCTCCACGTACAATGAGTATATAAAATTTCCCCCATCATACAGTTACTTATTATACAACACTATTGTGGACTACACTACCACATACCTTTGGGTATATATTGGAAGTCCCCATTAGGATGCAAACTAGCCCTAGGTAACAAATTCAGTTACCTTGTCATCTATGATACACCAAACACAAAGTTTTCGGAGATTGCTTGCATGTACCTAATGGTATATTGCAGTTCATAGTGACTTGGTAATCCCTTTATACCTAGCAACCCTTGTTATTGTTAATGCTTCTTTGATTGACTTCTCGCTTTTTAATCCTTGGTAGACCTTAGGTTAACTCTGATCACAACAATTATGGTGATCTTGGTGGCTCCAAAAAGGCTTAAGAATCAAAGGTGGCTTCTAAAAAGCTAAAAAATAAAAGTGATTTGATTTCCATGAAACTCAGGTTAGATCAAATAACTCATTGCAAGTTTTCCAATGGCACACAAGACACCTCAATCTGACATCGTATGTGAAAGTTATGGCCAGTCAACATTTTGGTCTGGTTAGGCCCCTTCGCTAAATTTTGCAGAGCACCAACTATATTTAGAGCCTAGATAAATCTAGGGGAACCACCAAATTTGGCAGAAATTAGCCAGGCGAAAAAATGGCACTGAACAGTGATGGTTTCCAATGGTCGAAAAGGGTGAAATTGTCGCCTACTTAATTTTTCCGGTGACCCCTAAAACACTGACAATAATATTTTACATATTATTATTAAAAATAAAAATAAAAAATTAAATAAGGCTATCAGGACACCACCTCCACCACCTTGCCCATCCAACATATAAAAAATTATGTAATTAAATGGATGACAGGTGGTCAAACCCTGCCACCATATATATCATATAATATAACGGGGTCGATGGGGATTGAACCCACCCAGCTGGCCCACCCCATGACCGGACCCAAACACACATTTAAAAATTCCAACCACCAATGCCATAATGGGGTCCTGCAGAGTTGGAGCTCGGAACCTCTAAAAACCCACTCACTTAATTTAACTCTACCAACTAAGTTGCCAATAGGTCTATCTTTGAAATTCACACCAACAAAACATATTCAAAAGGAAGAGTGCTTGGCCTTTAGAGTTATAAAAAATCATGCTCTTTTTGGGATTAACAAGTAATACCATGACATCCAACTAGGTCACCAATGTTAATTTCCTTCATTGGTGTCCCCATTGGTCTCCTAAATGGGAAAGGTACCCTCTATTCTCTCTCCATTTCCCCTAGCATTTCTGTTTTCAGCCATTAGATCAAGAGGAATGTTTTCTTCTTCTTCTTCCCCTATAGGTTGTTGAAATATTTCTGGCTGTTCACCTAAGGGTTCTTCTTAAGTGCAGCCACCAAAGAAGAGAGAAGGTTGGCTGTGTGAAGCAGTGGGGGTGTTCAGCAAAATTTTTCCTGAGTTATCTCTATTCCTATGAGGCATGAAAGGAAATCTTTTTGGTTGGTTTTTGTTTCTTTTTTCCACATGGAAAGTACGTACAGAAACTGAAATTGTGATTGAACAAAACAAATTGCAACTAACTGAAATAAACTTTCTGAATGGAAATTTGCAGAATTGAAAGAAAAGAAATGACTAGTCTACTTTTGCTGAAATAAACTATTAGAAGAATGTTGCAAGAAGAAATAGATGAAAGTAGTAATCACAAAATACTCTGACGCTTCCTCAGAAATGGTGCCAAAAAGTGGTGAGCACCAGTATTGTAGCAAGAATTCTTCAACTACTAGGCTACCAACTTTACTTTTATCAACCTGGTAGTTCGTAACAGACTTGGAAGCATCGATGCTGTATGCACAAGTACTAGTTCTCACTGCAGGTTGTCACTTGGTCAGCCGGCGCGAGATCACTAGGAGCTCAAGCCAACTTCTATAGATTTCAAAAGAAGCTTTATATGTGATGAAAGAAAAGAAAGATTATTTTACAGAAGCTATTCTGATTGCAGAAAGGAAAAATACTAGAATGTAAAGCAAGACCTAGTAAACCTTAATTAACAGGCTAATTCTACTTTTGCCAAAAACACTATGAAAACCATGAAAGAAATTCCATTACCTACTCAAGAAAGTAAACAACATCTAACCACACTATTTTTGGAAGTAAATAAGAAAAAAACATATTTTTGGATTCTTATGTGTTTTTATGTGAATTTGACATGCATCTAATTTATTGTGTGTGAGCATGACAGCAAACAGGTGGTGTTGGAGGGTGGTTTTGGAGCTTGTGAGGATGGAAGATGGTGCGGATAGGTCCCAATAGGTCTTATGTGGCCTTTTGGAGGCTTTTCCCACACTTGGCTATCAAAATAAAGCCTACAAGAAAAACTATAGGAGGACATAGGGAAACTACAGGAGGAAAATAGGGAAACTACGAGGCCTACAGAAGGAGGCGGAGAGCAATTTTCACTATTTTGAGGGTGTGAGAGTGGGTGGAAAAGGTGGATAAAGGTTGGAATGAGGTGTTAGGGTGCCTAAGGTCTACCATGAGTCACCAGGAGAGAGAAAGATGATTGGGTTTGCTAAAGGAGAGAGGAGGAAATTCTATGAAGAATGAAGGAAACTAGGGTAGAATTGGGGTGAGGTTTGGGAGACCTATAGGGAATGGATCAGATGGAGGGTGTGATTTTTGGTAGGCTAACCTACTACTGGAAGAGATATGCTACATAGAAACCAAGAAAATCAAGCAACTATTGAAATGAATGCATTCTAGGAAAAACAAAGTTTTGCTTAAAAGTGGTCTAAACTATGATATATGAAAGGAAATGCTGACAAATGCTGCAAGAAAGGAAAGCATGAAAGAGAACTACTACAACTCAGGAAGTGAACATGATAAAGGAGATTTAAAGAAAAGCAAAACTGGACCATTAACCGACTAAAGAGCTGCAAACACTAGAAGTCCTATGAATGAGGAAAATATGTCTTTTTGGGGCAGCAAAAGAGTTTTTACCTAAAATCATGGTCCCGGAGGGAGGAAGAGATGCCAAGGCACTATTTTTAGCCTTTCGAATCTTCTATTTGTCACTGCTTAACCTGCTATAGAAAGCACAAATGGAAGCAAACTACTAAATCATCAAAAGCAATGTATTCTTAACCATAAAAGAAACACATCTAACAGCAAACTGATCTACAACTAAAGCAAAGCATACAAATACAAGTAAAGAGGAGCTTGGATACTTGGATTGGGCCCTAACCCAAAAGCTTCAACCCTCTGAGGTAACTCAAATGTAGCTCAAAAAGGATTCCATCTTCATTATCAAAACAATAGCAAGGTTACATAAAACTGTCACAAAATAATAAGCTTGAAATTTGAGCAGCGTTTACATAAGCAAAAAATCTGACCCTAGTGAGGCCCTAGGCCTCTATACTTATACATTTGAAGCTACCAACAACTTCCTTAAAATCAAGGAGGCTTGGCTCCCAAAACGCAAGATAACTATTAGTCATCCTCCACTTGCTCGGCTGCCTTCTAGTGCATGATTCGACTGCTTGTACTTCGAGCTGAATGAAGGGGAATTCGAAGTGAGGAGTAATAAATGAGGGGGATTCCCTCTTATAAGTCCTCTCCTCTATCTACTTCTAATTATTCCTACCATTTGACCACTGTATCCTTGACTTTGACCTCGAAATCCATCAATAATCTGCATTAAATACATGTTAGACCACATAGCATCATAACTAACTCAACTCACTCTATAAGCATAAATATAATCAAAAAATCATACAATAAGCTAAGAGAATGGTTGATTTGACTAGGTTAGGAGGTAAAATGAGCCCATATAATTACCCATTTATGAGGCTCATCACCTTCCTTCATTCCCATAAGTATTTCCACTTCGCGTAGCTCCGAACATCAAGGTAGCTGCATAACCTGTTTTTCGCACAATAACATCTTAATCCAGGTGTTCAAAGACTTCAAGTACTTACCTCGTAGACCTTTGAAAAAGCACCACTCCACCTCACTGTAACTAATTGAGGTATCGACTACGAATTCAGTCACAAATCCTCCTATGATGCGATTGAGCCAATGATCAACAACATGAGTGATTTTATCCTCAGAAGCTTCTAGGCTCTATACTAACTTCGGGGTCCAAATAATAGGACTGTCAAGTCTCCACCTTTCTTGGCTATCTACTAGCTTTGTGATCCACTCGTATAGCTCAACCAGAAAAGAACATAAAAAGATCTTGTGAATTTATGTATATGTGTACCTGTCCAGCCACTGTTCCTTTGTCAATCACGGATTTCTATTTTCCTACGCCTCGAATTCTTGTATCTTCTTGTCCAACCAATCTTTGATCTCTTTCTTAATTGGATTCTTCTGATACATGTTAGTTAAACTTGACTTAGGATAGAGTCAAAGTTGACCAAGTTAAACAGTGATGGTTTTGGGGCACATGGTATTTTGCATCCATAGTATTCTACCTGTGGTATTATATTTAATGGATCCTATAAAAGGCTGGAAAGACTTCTTTGTAATGCAAGAGATGGAGGTGAGCGATGAAGGCTCACTTGGTTAGATTGGCCAGGATTTTGGCTAACGCTAATAAGATCTTATTACGATGGGGTTTTCTCGGATAAACATTTGTGTTTATGTGTTTATGGTTGTTGCTGGTTATTTTTATATTTATTCCTCTTAGTAATTATTTATGTTATGCAATAATATAACAACTGGTATCAGAGCCAGATATTGGCTTCAAAGGGATTCTTTGATGTGAGGGGTTTATAGCACCTAATGAGATCAATGCAGCCTTTTTACAGATCCGAGTCTGGAAAATAATGGTGGAACAATCGTACGTGGAAGAACCTCGAGGAGAATGTACAAAAGATAGTGCCATAACTGCCAGGGATCATAGTGCATTTGCGATATTTACCGGTTTGGAACATGCTGATGAATTGTTCAAGATTCATGCGGCTATTTAAAGAAGGTCAATAGAAGAAAATTGTTCATGCAGCTTCGAAATTTGTTTGTTTTCTGCTACCGGTGTTGGAATACATGAGGTTCTTGTTAGGCTCACAGTTGGAGCGGTTTGATAGAAGTTTTTGAGCAAATCAAATTGAGAGAGGATGGATCAGAATCGCAACAGAAATAGACAAAAAAAAATAGTTAAGTCAAAATTATTGCATGTAAATGGGCATACTATTGTAAGACCTGGTAAGGCATGTGTACCCCTCAGTGATCACTGGTAAAATCTGGGTTAGACCTAGGTGATAGGGGGGATGTCGGGTTAACAATACCCCGGGTGAAAACTCTAAGGGGAGTAAGAGCTAGAGTGAGCGGGATTGTCTCACTTAGCAGGTTTGCCTGGAGTTAGTCAAGGAACCCCGAGTCAAGTTTAAGGGGGGAATTGTTAGGTAAACTTGACTCAAGATAGAGTCAAAGTTGACCAGGTTAAACAGTGATGGTTTTGGGGCACATGGTATTGTGCATCCATAGTATTCTACCCGTGGTATTATATGTAATGGAGCCTATAAAAGGCTGGAAAGACTTCTTTGTAATGCAAGACCTAGAGGTGAGCAGTGAAGGCTCACTTGGTCGGATTGGCCAGGCTTTTGGCTAACGCTAATAAGATCTTATTAGGATGGGTTTTTCCCTAGATTTGGGGTTTTCCTGGATAAATATTTGTGTTTATGTGTTTATGGTTGTTGCTGGTTATTTTTATATTTATTCCTCTTAGTAATTATTTATGTTATGCATTAAATTTCTTAACAATATGAAGTCACACATCTCTTATGCAGATTCCGGGTCCCAGCAATGGAATCATTTGTTGGTTGCATGGGACCTGACCCAAGTTCAACATTAGTAAGCCAAACAAATCCCTACATTATTGTCCCTTTTGGCATCAGCTCGCAGAGCGCAAACCGAAGTATCACCCAAAGCAATATGGGGTGATGCTGGAACCAAGTTTCTACACCCTGAGATGGTTGTGATGTTGGTTTATATCCTCTGTTCCCGATTTCACGTAGGTCGCTAAGCTTTCAGGCTCTATCAGTCTAGCCCTTTATTCCACCCTTTAGTACCTCCACAAAGGAGTACGATTGACCTTCTCGCAACCCTAACCTGTGGTCCAGGTATTTTCGCACTGCTATGAA
>APFE031676298.1:246249-288734 GCA_000404065.3 Pinus taeda | reverse complement strand
TAACACCTTCGCGCTCCGCAACCACAAAATGCAGAGATTTTACAACTTTATTACAAAAATTGACCCAAAACATGGGCTTTTAGCCCCAAAAATATCCTTGAGGGATCTCATTCCCAACATGATGTTACACTACTCTCTGGGTGTGGAAACTTGGTTCCAGCATCACCCCATACTGCTTTAAGTGAGTCTTCAATCTATGCTCCATGGGTTGATGTCAAAAGGGCCAGTAGTGTAGGGGTTTGTTTGGCAAAAATAACTCTAAACTTGGGTCAGGACCCACTAAGCCAAAAAATGGTTCCGTTTCTGGGACCGAGATCTACATAAAGAGATTTGTGATGTCACATCACTAGAATCCAACTAAGAAAGAAATTAAGGAGTGGTTGGATAAAAAGGTCCATGAATTCGCAGTGCAAGAAAACAAAAATTCGTGCCTGAAAAAGGAAAAATGGTTGGACATGTATTTGTACATAGAGATACACAAATTTTATTTTGTTCCTTCCCGATCGAACTATATGAGTGGATCGCTAAATTGGTAGATGGCCAGGGAAGGTGGAGGCTTAACGGTCCAAAAGTGTGGACCTTGGAGCTAGTGCGGAGGTTGGAAACTTCTGAAAATAAGATCACACACTTTGTCGATCACTGGCTTGATCGCGTCATAGGACAATTTGTGATAAAATTCATAGTTGATACCTCGGTTAGCTACAATGAAGTAGAGTGACGCTTCTTTAATGGACTGCGAGGTAAGTATTTATGATCTTTGAATACTTGCATTAAGATGATCTTGTGTGAAAAGTAGGTTATGTGATTACCTTGATGTTTGGAGCTACATGAAGTGGAAAGTTATTCAGGGATAGATGGAGAACAAGCCCTGGATATAGCCCATTGATTGAGCCTCCTCTAAGTGACAACGAAGGAGAATCACATGCTTCAAAGTAGAGCGTTGTCGAGTTAATATGACAAGGGTTCCCCCGAATACCTCATCCCCCAACACCACCTCCACCTTCACCTAAATAGTAAACACCTTCACCCACACCACCACCACATCCGCCACCATTCAATATGTCGAATATGATGAAGTTACCCATTTTCAAGGGCTTGGGAAATGAGGACCTAGACCAGTTTTGGTTCATTACGAAGGTCGTGTGGAAAACCCAGAATATTATAGATGATCTGATGAAAAAAGAAACATTAGCTACTTCTCTACAGAATCACATGCTAACATGGTACATTAAGTACTATACGGATAACCTGATGACTCTGTTAGCAGACATTCAGGCTACGCTGAATAAGGAATTCAGTAGGCCCAAATCTGAATCACAGTTAGTTGTTAGATTCAAGGAAATCATGATGAGGCCTAACGAAATACCCTGGGATATGGACCAAAGATTGAAATGGAAGATCCGCAAATCTAACATGAATCCTACAGATGGACAACACAGCGAATGGTTTGTATCTTCGCTCTTGCCTCACCTAAGGGTTTCTTTTTCGCAACAAAAGATAGGGACCTAGGCAGAAGCCCTGGAAATTGTGATGAGATTGCATGAGACACCGATTCAAGATGCTGATTTGTGAGTTCATCAGATTCACATGGAGTTGCAAAATATTTTGCTAGAGTTTCAAAGTCTGAAGATGGATAGAGTGGCTTGGACAAAGGTGTGCGAAGAGGTTTGGTGCTTGAAGTGTAAGAGCCAAGGGCATGATAAAGATCATTTTCCTATCTTTGAAAATTATGTTACAGGAGGAGGGATAATGCCTCTAAGTCTAGAAGCTCAAGCAGGGCAAAGTACAGGGCCTACGCTATGGTGCACTATCTCTTAGGTAGCTAGAGAAAACATAACAAACAATTGTCACTTGCTGCAGAAATTTGTGCAGATGCCGCAACAACTCTTTTGCAACTTTTGAAAATTAGTGGGCCACGATGAGCATAATTTTCGTAGCTATGAACTAATGACAGAAGAACACCGGTGTATCGAGTGTAGACAGAGAGTCGGCCTCTAGATCATGGTGTTGGGGGAGCACGCAGAGGATATCAGGGACATAGAGAAGGCCGACAAGGAGGAGGACTTGTGAGAGGTCAGGGACAAGTAATTTGTTACAATTGTGGAGTTCCAGGACACTATGCATGGGAGTGTACAAACCTGATGCACCTTTTCTGTCGATACTATACTCAATTTTATCACGCGATAGAAGACTGCCCTGTATTGATAGCTAAAATGCAGGAGAAGAGGGTGCAGCCTCAACAACCTACTGAGAACCTGCAGATGATGAGGGCTGAACCCCACGAAGAAGATCCTAAAGTAAATTTCATGCTGTGAAGCGGAATGACGACTGCCAAGGATAAGGGAAAGAATCCTAAAGAGAATGAAGGGGTCCACAAGGCTCTAGAAAAAGAGGTTGGGTTTGATTTAGAGCACGTGAATGAAACATTCATGGAAGCAAAGAAAATATTTCTTGAGGCCTCTATCTTAGGAAGTCAAGATAAACTATCTAAAGAAATGGACCCCTCTATGCTTACCACGTTCTTGGAGACATGTATGAAGTTGCTTCACAATAGAAAGGCTGTGAAAGGATTACAAGAGTTGATAAATAAATGTGCCGGTAAAGAAAATTCTCTTGAAGGACCTCACATAGTCAGAAAAATTAGTAAGAATAAGGAAAGAATAGGGCATGAGATTAGGCTCACGGCGCAAATAGGGGAGTATGAAATGGATCAAGTTATTCTACATTTGGTGTTAGATGCGAACATATTACCTAAACATACATGGGAAAGAATGGGTAGACCTATGCTGAAATGGTCTCTGATTCAATTGAGGATGACAAATCAATGGAAGATTATCCCCATGGGAAGATTGTAGGGAGTGATGGTAGATATTGAAGGCACAAGCATGTTGGTTGGTTTTGAAGTGATAGAGATTGTCGATGACAGTAATCCCTACCCTGCACTCCTTGGGAATGACTGGGCTACTGACATGAATGGGGCAATCAATTTGAAGAAGAGAAAATTACATTTGAGAGGAAATCGCTTTGCATAGTAGTACCTTTGGACCCTACAGAAGCGTCTTGTTATACTAAGCTGACCCACGATTATGAAAGTGACGATGATTTGGACCAGATCTACAAAATAACAACACAAGAGAAAGATTGGGTGAATTCGACAATAGATGGATGCATTTCATGGGACCATGAAAGTTCCTATACATCAAATTCGGATGAGAAGTTGGAACACTGGAAGAATAGGTTGCATGAATTATCTATGCTCCACTGTAACATGATGACTAAATCATTGCACTATGTATTGTCAGAGGTAAGGATTTTGCCTTATTATGACACTTTAACTGATGTAGGTAAAATTTTGGATGCATTTGAAAGGGGGTTACCAGAGAAGCATCGCTTCCAAGCCTTGGATTTGGCATTGCATGCTATGCCAAGAATATGGTGGGGTACGCACAAAGATAGTTTTGATGGACGGTGTGAATAAAGAAGAATGATGAGGTTGCATTTTAGTCTCCCAAAAGTTCAACTAATAGAGATGATGGATGAAGTGATCCATGTGATCATTTAGCAAAATGGACTGACATTTATGGAGAGGAGACACAACCAGAGTGGGTAAATTTATTCTATCATAATTTGGATGTAATACCAATGAATTGGTACCTGAAAACAGAGCTTCACCATGGCACTGAAGAGTCGGATGTTTTGAGAGTGGGATTTTTTATGACATTAAGCTTTGAGGATGGATTCGAATGCATTGATGAAGCATTGCAGGTGGTCCAGGAAACGATCTTCAAAATACCATAGGATCCCTTGGATTTGATTCAACTAGATTGGACCACCCAATTGTGCCATGCGCTGGAGTGCTACAATGTGACTGCTAAAGAAGAAGATGAGGATCCAAGGAACATTAATATCCTAGAGATAGAAGGTTAGCATGAAGTTGAGGGGCCACAGATAGAGAGTCCAGATATCACTGTGCCACTAAAAACTAGACAGGAAAACATTGGAACAAAGGCGGAGCCAAAGTTCACGAAGATAGGGGACTACTGGGATGATGCTACGGTGGATAAAGTCACTGAGTTGCTCCACGAATATCAATATTTGTTCCCCAAAAATTTTTAGACTTAAAAAGCATCATATGTGATTTCGGAGTGATGAAAATAACTTTGAACTAGACGCGAAGGCCGTTAAGTAGAGGCCATATCACCTTAATCCTAAGTACAAGGAAAAGAAGCAAAAATAAGAAATCATGATTTGCGTAAATCTTAGGAAGCTCAATGATGCTTCCAATGGTCGTTCAGGAAAATAAGAAAAAAGATGAAATCGGGATTTATGTAGATCTAAGGAAGATCAATGATGCCTACATTCATGATCCTTTTCCAACTCCATCCACAGATGAATTATTGGATAATGTTGGCACAAAGGAAGCATATTCATTCACTGATGGGTTCTCTAGGTACCATCAGATAAAGTTCTCACCATAAGACAGGAGTAAGGTCACCTTCACGGCTGAATGCAAATGCTTTTAGTATACAGTAATGCCTTTTGGGCTTAAAAATGTGCTAGTGATCTTCTCGCACGTAGTCATCGCGGCGTTGAAAGAGTTCATTCAAAAACATTTGGAGGTATATTTTGATGATTGGAAAGTGTTTGGATAGGTGAAGTGCCATGTAGCTAGTTTGCACTTGATGTTGGATACATGTGAAAGATATCAGACCATGCTAAACTTAAAGAAATGCTTATTTTGTGTCCCTTCCTGAATCTTGCTGGGTCATGTGGTGTGCAAACAAGGATTAATGGTGGGCCCTACTAAGATCATGGTCATAATTAATTTGGAGGTGCCAAGAAGTGTTAAACAACTGCGTGCAACATTGGGTCATACTGGATACTATCGAAAGTTCATCAAGATTTATGCCCAAATTACCTCGTCGATGGAAAAGCTATTAAAGAAGAACACTACATTCTATTGGGATGAAGAATGCTAGTGAAGTCTAGATTTTTTAAAGGCGAAAATGGTCACTATGTCGATCCTAGTCTTCTCGAATTAGAAGAAGTAATTTTATGTGCATGTGGATATTGGGAACAATACTGACACAAGCCGGTGAAGGAGAATTGTATCACCCATTAACATTTGCAAGAATGAAGCTATCTAAGGCTAAAATAATTACTCGACAACAGAGTGTGAAGGGTTGGCTATGGTGTACACACTCCAAAAGTTGAAAAATTACCTGCTAGGTGGACACTTTAAGATGTATACAGACCATTTTGCATTAAAGTACCTAGTCAACAAGCTTGTGTTGGGGTGGAAATATGCAGATTGTTGTTGTTGTTTCAGGAGATTGATTTCGAAGTAATTGTGAAGCTAGGGTGCTTGAATGGAGGGACAGATCCTCTTTCACATAGCTCTTTGTAGTACGCATAGCCAACAATCACTTTCTAGACATTATCCACTTCCTGACTACGGGAACGAATCCAGAAGGATACACTAGTTAATAGAAGAAGGAATTGGTGGTGCTCGCGATAGAATTTTACGTTATTATAGGCCACTTATATGAAATGGGATTGGACGAGATAATGTGACGCTATTTTCCTAATTTTGAACAAAACAGTATCCTAGTTGAAGCTCATGTAAGAGCTGCAAGAGGCCACTATGCAAGGAAAGCAACAGTGCAAAAGATTTTATGCACTGGGTTATGGTGGCCAACATTGCATGAGGATTCCAAAGCATATTATAGGGCATGTGATGCATGTCAAAGAATCGTTAGATCACTGTAGAGCGATGAGTTTCCTTTGAATCCACAAGTATCATTGCATCCATTCGAGAAATGGGAAATTGATTTTGTAGGGTTGATTCACCCTATGGGAAAGAAGATGGGTGCGCGGTATATCAACACCGCGACTGATTATTTGACCATATGGGTGGAGGCACAACCCATGAAGGATTGTATAGGGGCAACACCAATGAATTTTTTATTTGAGTATGTGTTGAGCAGGTTCAGTTACTCCAATATTTTGATGAGTGATCATGGTACACATTTCCTCAATGAAATGATCAACGTGCTGATAGAAGAATTCCAAGTTTATCACCAAAGGAGTATGCCATATCATCCTCATGCGAATGGGATGGTTGAGGTGTTTAATAAGATATTGGAGAACACACTAACAAAGGTTTGCAATGCATAGAGGAACAATTGGGACGTGTGCGTACTAGCAGTATTATGGGCTTACAAAACTACTTGTAAGAATCTTACTGGTCAGACACCTTTTTTGCTGGTCTATGGCATAGAAGCTATGATACCTATGGATTACATTGTGCCTAGTCTATTCATAGTGGCATTCACAGGAATGGTGGACCATGGAGCATTAGAAGAGCGGCTCGCTCAGATAGCAGAGCTCAAGGAAGATAGAGTTTTGGCTAGATTCCATCAACAGGTTAAGAAGTAACACAAAAAGGCGTGGCACGATTGTCACATCAAACTGCACACGTTCAAGGTAAATGATTTAGTTCTATTATATGACAGTAAATTTGATAAGTTTCTAGGAAAATATCAAATGCATTAGCTAGGGCCATATGTTATCAAAGATATTACCGATGGTGGAGTAGTTCAACTTTTGAAATTGAATGGAGATCCATTTCCAGGAAAGGTAAATGGAAGCAAGTTGAAGCCATGCACTAGGGATCTAGCGCAATGACTACATGATGGAAGCAAAGTCTTAGCGCTCCAGGCAGCTGCAAGGAGGTGCGAGACTATAAACTAGACTACCTAGTGTATATAGCTGTGTGATGGGAGCTTTGTGCAAAACATGAGGGTGTCACAGTACCAGAAGAAGCATGAAGGGAGCTACATTATAGGAGGGGAGACAACACAGTGTAGCCAAAAAGTGACTGTTACTATCATTGTTCATGATTTGACTGCTAGAAGATGGTTAAGATGAGGGGGCGGTCAGTATTTAAGGCATTTAAGAGGGAAATATTTGGAAATCTGTCGCCAATATAACATTTATATACGAATTTTGAGGAAACGGTCTAATTTGAATTCGAATTCGCCTATAAATTACGCATGGCCATCTTGCGATAAATACTTTTCGTTCTGAGAATTTTTGCATTATGATGTCTGTTGTGCATGAGCTGTGAGTTCTTTGAGGATTTTCTCACAAGCCCTATGTTTTATCAGTATCCTGAGTCAGATAGAAATATTATACGTGATATCATGTTAGGACCAAGTCCCGCAGAAACTGCAAGCATGGGAAGGACCATTGCCTCTGAGGGAGCTTCTCTAGAGGTTGTGAGTATGGAGGTTCCAACAGTAGTGGCTATGGTGCCAAGGTCACCTGGGCTGAAGCCTACACCAATGAGAGAGGTCCCCAATCTGAAGAAGGATAAACAAAAGAAGCCAATATTGGTGCCGAGTTACTGAGAAAGCATGCAGCTATGCAAGCTCAGAGAAAATAAAAGCCGATTGTGAAGGAGAAGGGGAAGGTGGTAGATCTAGAGGTTGAGGAGGCTGCAAAATATAATGACATTGAAGGGGTGGACCCTATTTCTAAGATACTAGAGTATGTCCCTTCGTGCAAGGGTAAGGTGAAGGCCCCGAAGGACCCAAATTCCAGATAGTTCCTCCTCAACACACCCTTGTTGTCGGAGAACATCACCTTTAAACGTTCGCACTTGGTGCGGGTCCTGCACTTGAATCTAGAAGACTAGGATTTTGTGGACCATGAGCAGGTCCCCCACCTAGATACCGACACCTTCATGGAGAGGGTCTTCTACAAGGAGTCTGGTGTCACGACGTTGGAGCCTATGGAATGGATTCATGGAGTCAACCAGTCATGGCTGATGAACCTGTTGTGGATGTCACACTATCACCAATCAAATATTGACTTGATTGTCATTAAGAAGTTGATTTTCCTGGTATATGATGGGTGTTTGTGTTTAAATGCGCAGATCCCATCACCAATTTGATGATCCATCGGATCATGCTATTACCCCATTCAGGACTGAATTCAGCCAAGGCATTTGGCAGAAATACGAGCGAGCACGATCTCACTGAGAAGATGAAGGATAAATTTAAGCTGGTGAAAAAAATGTGTGGGTACTCAATCACCTCAATCACTAACCACACAGTCAAGATTGCCACGCAAATTCTAGCTAGCAAAGTTATGAAAAAGTGACGCGCGGACGCGGTGCTAGCACCAGTGGTTTCATTAGCAGCCTAGTGCGCAGAGGGCGTTGTTGGGTGTGGAGCATGATTATCATCCTAATTTAGAGGTCTTTGTTTTAGCTAGATGTATACCCCAGGAAGATTGTACACCCCTCCACGTGGGGGGGTATGGGGGGGACTTGTCCCCACCACGGGGGTTCGGGGGTATAGAAGAAAGGTATTGATTTTGATGAAATATTTTCTCCTATTGTTAAAATGACTTCAATCAAAACTATTTTAAGTCTAGTAGTAGTTGAAGATTTGCATCTTGAGTAGTTAGATGTAAAGACCACCTTTCTCCATGGGGATTTGGAGGAAGAGATATATATGCAGCAGCCACAAGGATATGAGGTAAAAGGGAAGGAGAAACTAGTGTGCAGGTTGAAGAAGAGCTTGTATGGCTTAAAACATGCTCCAAGGTAGTGGTATCTAAAATTTGAAAAGTTTATGTCTGAACAAGGTTATACTAGATGTCACTCTGATCATTGTGTTTATTTGGAAAAACAAAATGATGGTAGCTATATTATATTATTATTGTATGTAGATGACATGCTTGTTTTAGGGTCTAACATGTAGGAAATAAATGTGCTCAAAAGAAAATTGGCAAATTCATTTGCAATGAAGGATTTGGGAGCTGCAACACAAATCCTTGGTATGAGAATAACTAGAGACAGGGAAAATCACAAATTAACATTGTCTTAGAATGAGTACATACAAAAGGTGTTGAAAAGATTTAATATGCACAACGAAAAACCAATTAGTACACCTTTTGATAGCCATTTCAAACTTAGTAAGGAGATGTACCCAAAGACACAAGAAGACATGGATTATATGTCTAAAGTTCCATATGCATCAGTAGTTAGAAGCTTAATGTATGCAATGATCTGCACAAGGCTTGATATTGCACATGCAGTGGGAGTTGTAAGTAGGTACATGAACAATCCAGGAAAATAACATTGGATGGAAGTGAAATAGATTCTCAGATATTTGAGAGGTACCACAAATGAAGCATCATGCTTTGGTGGTTCAAACATTTCCCTACAGAGATATGTTGATGCAGATATGGCAGGTGACAGAGATAATATGAGGAGCACTACAAGATATGTATTTACTATAGGTGGAACAACTGTCAGTTGGGTTTCAAAAATCCAAAGTGTTGTTGCACTTTCAACAACAGAGGTAGAGTATGTTGCTACTACAGAGGCTAGTAAAGAAATGATTTGGTTACAAAATTTTATGGATGAATTGGGTAAGAAGCATGATATGGGCATGTTATACAGTGATAGCCAAAGTGCCATTCATCTTGTAAAGAACTCAACATTTCATTCCAGGACTAAACACATACAACTCAAGTACCATTTCATACGATCAGTGTTGGAAGATGGAGAGTTGAAGAGGGAAAAGATACATACTTGCAAGAATCTTGCAGATATGCTAACAAAAGTTGTAACCAAGGAGAAACTAAGAATATGCTGAGTTTCAATTGGTCTTTAAGGATGACGATGAAGATGAGAAATAGCCAAGTCCAAAGAGGAGTCATTGTCTAGCAAATGAAGCAATGGTGGAGTTGCAATCATTCTCCAAGTGGGAGATTGTTAGGTGTGGAGCATGACTATCATCCTAATTTAGAGGTCTTTGTTTCAGCTGAATGTATACCTCAGGAAGATTGTAAAAGTATAGTAATTTCTAGCAAAACTGGGTCGTTCATTAGGCAGATGATCTAACGGTAGAACTTATGTTTAGTTTAGGGTTTTTTTCCCTAGAAAGCAACCCCTCTCTTTGTATGAGGGTATTGTATTGAGGTTGTCTAATAGATGTGTATTCTCAAAGCGAGAAACAAATAGGTGAGACTTTGAGAGAAAACAGAGGATATTACAGTGGATCTGCTGTAGGTTGTGTCTCTTCATTTTGCTAGATAATAGAAAGGAAGGACTGGTTGTGCGGGGTGGATGTAGCCCAAACTGGGTGAACCATGTATATCTGTGTCTCTCTTGTTTTATGCATTTTCTGTGTTTATATTTCTACAATAGTTTATGTGTTCCATTGCTCTATAATATATAATTTTCTAATAGGTGTATAGTTCAACTGGGCATGCTACCTGTGTAGTGAGTTCCTTGCGAACTGCAAAGAGGCACAAAATGGCAGTAAGACATTCCACTATTGGTGGTTGTTGCTTTCAATAGTTCTCATCGCATGGGATTTTTCGGAGGACAACCAGTTCCCTTTAGTAGAGAAGGATTTACCAGAAGCAGCAAAGTTCACATCCGGGACCACTTGTTAGCTTAGTGGGTCCTGACCTAGGTTCACAGTTAGTTTTGCCAAACAAATCCCTACACTAATGGCTCTTTCTGCATCAACCCGTGGTGCGTAGACTGAAGTCTCACACGAAGCAGTATGGGGGGATGCTGGAACCAAGTTTCTACACACAGAGATTAGTGCAATGTCATTTTATGCCCTAGACCTGCCTTCACATAGATCAATAAGACCTTAGGGATTATCAATATAACTTCCCTTAATTAGATTCTATACCTTCGTGAACATTCACGATTGTCTTTTGGGGACCCTAAACAGGTGAATCAACCACTTACTTTCCTATGTGATTACCCTTAATCTCGTATTTACTCAGATTGGTTTAATAATTTGATAACCTTAACATGCAACAAGATATTCTTCGCGTAAACATTTACTATTACTTGCATTCATATGACAATATAATTCATGTAAAATCATGCATCGATATAGTATTAATTCATAAACTCATCATTCGTCACAAAATAATAGCACATTCATTCATAATAGAAGGAAATAGATAAAAGCATGAATTTATGGAATAATGTCTTTATTAATACTTCAGTTTTGCTTACAGACTTAGGACTTGTGCACTCAGCTGCAGGGGCCTGCACACTCAGTTGTTGACTATACTCTAAGCCTCTACGCACACAATTGTAGAGCCTCTAAGAATTCTTTCCTTTTTTTCCTATTAACCCATTAAATTCATCTTCCTCATCTTCGTTATCTTCTTATACTCTCCTACATATACAATCCCATGGTTTGCGGACCATGGGTAGATCTATAAAGCCGACACAACTTACATAAAATAAGGGTAAGACCATGTATGACACTTTACTATCTACGCGCTCAATGACCACAACTTGTAGAGACTTTACATTATTTACAACAAAACTTTGGATTTTGCCCCAAAACTTGGCTTTTGCCCCAAAATTGACCCTAGGGGACCCTGTCTGAACAGTTGCTTTTTTAGAGAAGTGGCCAATCAGAAATCTTGTTCCCACAAGAGTTGAGCATGGTGGTTAATGCCATGATTGGTGGTTGACTGAGGCATTCTACAACATTATTGGTGTTTTCAAATTCAAGTTTCTGTGATCCATTTGATTATTTGAAAACATTTTTGGAAGAAATCACATTGGTATAATTTGGCCGACGCGTTTCGAACCAACTAGTGTGGCCGATGGTATTATTGGTGTTTCCCTTCTTATACTTGATATTCAAATGGAATTTTTGCAGGTATGTGGACCACTTCTGATGGTGATAATTCTGCAAATCCCCTTGCGTCTGTATGAATTGCAGAGGTCTGTGGTCTATATGGATGATTGTTTCCTTCCCCAAAATGTAATGCTTCCATTGTTGATAGGCTTGCATGATGCAATACATCTCTTTGTCATAAGTGGGATAATTTCAGAATATGTCTGAAAGTGTCTCATTGTGATATGCCACTAGATGCCCCTGTTGAGTAAGGACTACCCCAATCTATCTCAATCTCAAATGGTTGTTGCAAGTCCAGTAAAGTGAGAATTGGTGCAAAGCAGAAGTGATGTTTCAACTATATGAATGACTTTCTGTTGATATTTAGACCAAAAGATTTTTTTTTGCCCCTCCCTTAGTGACTTGACTCAAGGGCCAAGTGATATGAGAGAATCCCAACACGAAGCTGTAGTAGAAATTGGCAAGGCCCAGAAAGCTGCAGAGCTCTACCAAAGTGGTTGGGGCTAGCCATTCCAAAATGACTTGGATCTTGGCTGGATCCATATGCACCCCCCGTTCATGAATAATGTATCCCAGATACTGAACTTCGGTCATGCTAGAAGTGCATTTCTCCAAATTGGCACATAACTTGTGTTGTTGTAGTGTTTGGAGAAACTTTCTGATGTGGTGGGGGTGCTCTTCCCAACTCTTGCTAAAGATCAGGATGTCATCCATGTATACCAATACAAATGAGTTGGTGAATGGCCGCAAGATGCCATCTATCAACCTCATGAAGGTTGTAGGGGCATTTTTCAACTTGAAAGGGATAACCAACCATTCGAAAAGGCCCTCCTTGGCTTTGAAGGCAGTCTTCCACATATTGGAGGGTTTGATTAGTACCTGGTGTTATCCAAAATTCAAGTCGATCTTGATGAAATATTTTTCCCCCTTGAGTTGGTCCAGAAGGTAATCAATTTGTGGGATTGGGTAACTATTATGGACAGTGACCTTGTTCAACGCTCGATAGTCAATACAGAGTCTCCCAGTCCCATCCTTCTTCTATACCAACACGATCAGGATCCCCCATGGTGATGAACTCGGTTGGATGTGACCTCTCCGCAGTGGCTCTTGAATCTACCTCTTGATTTCGTCGTTCTCTAGAATGGAGTGCTGATATATTATTCCATTTGGAAATGACACACTTGGGGTCAAATCGATGGAGTGCTTGACTTGATAGTGCAAAGGCATCCCTGCAAGGGAGGTGAAGATGTCCTCATACTCCTCCACAACCTTGTCCATTTGTTGTTGTCGTGTGGAGGGGCCCTGCATGTAGGTTGTGGACACTATCTTCTTCTTTCCCTAAGGGCGTATCATCAAGAAAACAAATTTCTAGGTTTTGGAAATGAGCTTATTGCATTTTTTTGCAGTAACCAAAGAGATGGTGGTAGGCAGTGCTACCTCTGGTATCATGTACAACTTATTTCCCAAAGTAACCATAATAGTGTGAGGCCTTGACTCATACACAACGTGTCACTTCCACAAGTATGGTTGGCCTAATAATACATCACAAACATCAAGGGGAGAAACATCACATAATACCTCATCCATGAAGGGTTTGATGTTGTATGGAAGGCGACACTGTTGGCTCACGCGAAGATCCCGTCCTTGGTGAAGCCACCTGATGGTGTATGGTTGTGTGTGTGTTATGGTTGGTAAGCCCAACCACTTCACGACCTCTACCAAAATGAGGTTCTTTTGGCTCCCGCTGTCAATAATGAACTGTAGCAGGGAACCCTTTACCCATATATGGGAGTGGAAGAGGCGCTCCTCCTCCTATGGATCTTCGGGTTCCTCCTTCTGGATCTTCGTGGTGGCAACGATGGCATTGGGATCTGTTGGCTTAGTGGGCCCTGACCTAGGTTCAAAGTTAGTTTTTCCGAATAGATCCCTACACTACTGGCCCTTTCGGCATCAATCCATGGAGCGTAGGCTGAAGTCTCACCCAAAGTAGTGTGAGGGGATGCTGGAACCAAGTCTCCGCACCTAGAGATTACTGTAATGTTGTTTTATGCCCTAAATATTCATTCGCACAGATCAATAACCCTTAGGGCTCATCTATATAACTACCCTTAATCAGCTCCTATTCCCACTTTTACCCATATCTGCCTAAGCGTTGAGAAAATTAACATGCAATAAGATATGCTTTGTGTAAACATTTAATATTAAGTACATTCATATAAAAAAATCAATTATGTAAAGTCACGCATCAATACTGTATTACTTCATAATCCATCATTCATTATGACATAAAAGCACATTCATTCATAACAGAGGTAAATGGACAGAACATAGGAATTTCTGGGATAATATCTTTATTAATAATTCAGTTATGCTTATAGACTCAAGACTTCCATGCGCACTCACCTGCAGGGGTCTACGCACTTAGCTGTGGACTCTGCTCTAGGACTCTGTGCACACAACTGCAAATCCTTTCTTCTACTCTAAGACTTCTTCACTCTTTTCTCTACTGACCCATTACATTGATCTTCATCATTGATTCTTCTTTTCTTAGACATCCTAAGACACACCTTTTTATACAATCCCATGGTCCGTGGACCATGGGTAGATATTCAAAAGCCGACTCAACTTACATAAAAGAAGGGTAAAACCCTTTATGACACTTTACTATCTACACGCTCTGCGACCACAAATTGCAGAGAAATTGCATTCTATACAGCAAAACTTGGTGTTTTTGGCCCAAAATAGACCCTAGGGGACCCCATCCCAATAGGCCCCCAACATTAAGATCATGGCTCACCCTCGAGTCACTTTGTTGGCGCAAAGATCTTACTACAAAGACCTCCCAACTCTACTTGTGCAACTGCTACTTCAGCCGTGCTCTCTGTGGCTACCTATTTGATCTACTCCACCAACTTCTCTGTTGCTAGTCTTGCACTATCTTCCTTGAGTTTATGTTGCGTGCTTTGCAGGCTCGCCAACATCTCTTGAATGTTGGCAGAGATAAAGTAGGCCTCATCCAGCCAAGGCCTTAATCTATCCTTCATGACCGCCTCTTTTCTCTACATTGCTTCCACTTATTCAAGCAATTGTTTTGCCTCCTGTAGCTTGCCCAATCGTTGTGCTATAGCGACGATGCACATTGTCACTTTCGCTTCATCATAATGATGCTACAATTAACGGGCTTCAGTATTTAACCTCTACATGTCAGGATCATACTGCAGAGCAGTGACTACCTCCATGAATTGCTCGAAGAGCACATTACAATCCACCACCGTAGCATCCATTGTTGCGACTCCATCCTTTACGACGGCTTCGCACTGTTCTCTGACCTCTGGTGGAGTTGAAGGTTGTGACTTCAACTCTAACTATGTGATTTTTAGATTCAATTCAAACTGAACCTTGGCCACTTTTGTCTTTGCGTTGTGCACGCCTGCAACCAGCTTCTTGAACTTCGCCTCTAATGATGCTTCCTTTGGGATATGTATTTCTAGAATTGTTTTCCATGCCTCAACCACCACTGCTGCAAGCCAGTCGTTCTACGCCCAAACTTTCTTATCTGCCTCCAGCACTGCTGACTTCTCCATGAACATTTTTTCGTTATTGACTTTGTACTCACTTATCAAGCTTAACTTACACTGCTCCCCAGCCTTAACATCTGTTATCACACCTTCTTGCAGTGTGTGAAGAAGCGTGTTGGGGAGCTTGGTGAGGTTAAGGCCAATATTCTTCAAAGAGCTGACAATAGCCTTATCAACGGCCACCTCTGCGCTCAAAGCTCCATCAGGCAATGCAACTACCTGGAGGTCCAACAACCGAACCATCTCTGTGGCTTATGTTGTTCCTAGTCCCACACTTTTTGATGCAGCACTGCTCTGTCTTGTACTTGCTTGGATTGTAGTTGTCTGGATCTACAACTCATGCAGACCTGTCTGGATGATTCTTAGTGCCTTCTTTTGCTGCTTCTCAAATTGTTGTAGTTGTTTTGTGGTAGCATCCTGCAGCTTGTCTCCAATTTCATCCAAGTCACCATCCATCAAAGTAATCGGATCTAGCGACAACTTGGTGGCTTTTGTCTTCTTTCGTGGTCCTTCCTTTTCCTTCTCGCTATACTGCTTCACTCGGAAGGAATTTCTCTCTTGCTACTCACCGCCACCCTACTTTGACCTCTCTTCCTCCTCTATTTGGAGTGAAGGAGACTTCTCACTTATTTTTGAGCCGCATTCTTCCTGCTCTATCTGTTTCTTCACGGGGAACTCCGCTTCTACCTAGGCCTTCTCCTCGGCCTCTTTCTTGCGCTTTGTAGCCAATTGCTGAACCTTCTGTTTGGCTGCCTACTTCTTCTGTTACCCTATGGCCGGGTCAGAAGGATAATTCCACTCTGTGGGCTAGTGCTTGATGAACTCTTCAATAGTGTCATCCATAGCAAGTTAGGGTAGGTCAAACCACTTTTTCTCAGGATCCTTTTGCACCCGGATGTATGCATGGTGCAAGTCCACTTTGAACTCCGCATACCGTGAGAGTTGTTCAAAGACGGTTGGTGACAATTGTGGATTCTGGTTGATGGTTGTGTCAATGTTTGCCTCCATTAGAATGAAAAATAATTTTCTCTGTATGACCCACGTAGCCTCTTTCATGGCCCATAGAGATGAAATTTCACGGCTTCCAGTGCATCTTTCTCGATTGGAGGAAACTGGTTGTCCTTCAGAAAATCCCATGCTATGATCACTATTAAGAGCAACATCCAAAAATAGGGGGATGTCTTACTGTCATCCTGTGCCTCTCTACAGTTTGTGAGGAACTCACCGCACAGGTAGTGCACCCAATTGAACTGTACACCCTCCACACACTGTGCTGCCAATGAAACCACTAATGTTGGCACCTCATCTGTGCGACACTTTCTCATAACCTTGCCAGCTAGAATCTGCGTGGAAACCCTTACCATGGGATCAGTAATTGAAGTAATCGAGTGCCCGTGAAACTTCTTCACAAGTTTAAAGCTGTACTTCATCTTCTTAGAAAGGTTACACTCGCTTGTCTTTCGGCCAAACGCCTTGGCCGCATTTAACTCGGAGTGTGGAAATAGCATGATTCGATGGATCAGCATATCAATGATGGGGATCAATGCGTTTCACCACAAGAACCCATCATGCATTAGGCACAAAAATTTCTTAATGACGATTAGGCTTATATTCGAGCGATGATAGTGAGGCATCCACAACAAGTTCAACAACCCTAACTTGTTTACTCTGTGAATCCATTCCATACGCTCCAATGCTTTGACACCAAATTCTTTGTAGAATATCCTTTGCATGAAGGTGTTGGTAGAAAGGTTGGGGAATCACTCATGGTCTACCAAATCCCAATCTTCTAGCTTCAAGTGCAAGATCCATGCCAAGTGCGGACCTTCACAGGTGATGTTCTTCAGTAATAGGGGTGTGTTGAGGAGGAACTGTCCTACATCTGGGTCCTTCAAGACCTTCACTTTGCCCTTGCATGGAGGAATGTACTCCGGAAACCTAGATATAGGGTCCACCCCCTCAATGTCGATATCTTCTGTGCCCTCCTCAACCTCCAAATCCACCACTTTCCCCTTCTCCTTCGTGCTCGGCTTTTCTTTCCTCTGAGCCTGTGTAGTGGCATGCTTCCTCAGTGACTCATGCACTAGCACTAGCTTCTTTTGTTTATATTTCTTCATCTTGGGGACCTCTCTCACCAGTGTCGGCTTTGACCTAGGTGACCTCGGCGTCATAGGCACTGCTGCTGGAACCTCTACACCCACAACTTCCAGAACCGCTCCCTCAAAAAAGTGACATCTCCACCAGTACTCATGGTTTCAGCGGGGCTTCATCCTAGCATCTTTTCTAGGATGAATATATGATTTACCTTCGATAACTTGGAAAATGTAGGGCTCGCGACTAAATTCTCCCAATACAAGAAATTCATAGGCAATCGACAACACAACACAAAAATTCTGAAAATGAAAAGCTTTTTTTGCTGGACAGACATGCATAATTTATAGAAGAATTTGAATTCAAATTCGACCATCCCCCCAATATCCATCCATAAATGATAGAGTGGTGGAAATTTTCCAAATATTTCACCCTTAAATTAAGCCCTAAATGCCTTAAATGTCAGCCCCCCGCTCCTCTTAATCATCTCCTCACTGTCAAATCATGAACATTAATGGTAACGATCACCTTTTGGCTATGGTGCATTGTCTCCCAATCTATAGTGAAACTTCCTTCGTGCTTCTTCTGGTACTTTGACACTGTTCTATTTCATGTAGACCCCTTGTCACGCAACTCTACAAACTGGGCAGTGTAGTTTATAGTCCTGCGACTCCTTGTAGCTACCTAGTGCACTAAGGTTGTGCTACCATCATGTAGTCATTGAGTCAGATTCCTGATGTATGGCTTCAATCGGATTCTATTTACCTTTCTTGGAAATGGACGTCCATTCAATTTCAAAGGCTAGACAGCTCCACCATCGGTAATCTCCTTGATGACATACGGCCCCAGGCAATGCATCTGAAATTTTCCAAGAAACTTATCAAAATTACTGTCATATAATAAAACTAAATCAATTACCTTGAAGGTGTGTAGTTTGATGTGCTAATCATGCCATGCCTTTTTGCGTGCCTTCTGAACCCACTGATGGAATCTAGCTAAATATCTATCTTCCTCAAGATTTGCTAGATGTGCGAGCCTTTCTTCTAAGGCTCTGCGGTCCACCATTCCTATAAAATCCATTATGTGTAGACTAGGCACAATGTACTCCATAGGCATCACAACCTTTATACCATAGACCAACCTCAAAGGTGTCTCACCAGTAAACTTCTTACAAGTAGTTCTATAAACCCATAATACTACTGGTACATGCACGCACCAATCATTCCTCTCTGCATTACAAACTTTTGTCAGGGCATTCTCCAATATCTTATTAAACACTTCAACCATCCCATTGGCTTGAGGGTGATAAAGCATACTTTTCTGATGATAAACTTTGAATTCTTCTGTCAACGCGTTGATTATTTCATTAAGGAAATGTGTATTTCAATCACTCATTAAAATATTTGGGAAACCAAACTTGGTCAACACATATTCAAACAAAATTTTTGTTGTTGTTGCCCCTGTATAGTCCTTCACAAGTTGTGGCTCTACCCATCTGGTCAAATATTCGGTCCTAATGATAATATATCGCACACCTATCTTCATGCCTGGAGGCTGAATTGGCCCTACAAAATCAATTGCCCACTTCTCAAATGGTTGCACTGACACTTGCGGATTCAGAGGCATCTCATCCCTCCATGATGGCCTGCCCATTCTCTAACATGCATCACATGCCTTACAATATGCTTTGGAATCCTTATGCAACGTTAGCCACCACAACCCAACGCGTAAGATCTTTTGTGTTGTTGCTTTTCCTGCGTAATGGCCTCTCGTAGCTCCTCCATGAGCCTCAACAAGGATACTGTTGCATTCAAAATCAAGCACATAACGTCAGAATATTTCATCTAATCCCATTTTATACAAATGGCATGCAATAACAGAAAAGTCTATCGTGCACAACAATAATTCCTTTTTTTGTTGACTCATGTATCCCTCTAGTGCCGTTCTCATTGTCAGGAAGTGGATAATGTCTGCAAAGTGATTATTCGCTACACTTAGTGTGATGGGTTGTGCATCATGCAGTCCTTCCTTCATATTAGTAGGCTCCTCTCTTGTTTCAATGCGCAATAGATGGTCTGGCTTTGCATTCAATCGCCCTGGCTTCACAATTACTTCGAAATCATACTCCTTAAACAACATCATCCATCTACATATCCCCCCCACAAAACAAGCTTGTTGACACGGTAATTTAATGAAAAATGTTCTATATACATCTTAAAGTGTCTACCTAGTAGGTAATGTCTGAACTTCTGGAGCGCATATACCATAACCAACCCTTAGCGCTTTGTTGTCGAATAATTATTTTCAACCTTAGACAACTTCCTCCTTACAAACGCTATAGGGTGATCCAATTCTCCTTCGCTGGCCTATGTCAGCACTTCTCCCACTGCAATACATGATGCATGCACATGAAATTCCTTCTTCCAATCCAGTAAGATTAGGATCGGTGCGATGACCATTTTCTCCTTCAATACATCCAGACTCCACTAACATTTTGCATCCCAATAGAATGTAGTGTCCTTCTTTAATAATTTTTCCATCAACACAGTAATCTGGGCATAACCCTTAATGAACTTCTGATAGTGTCAAGAATAACCTAGTGTTGCACATAGTTGTTTAATACTTGGCACCTCCAAATTAATTATAATCGCGATCTTAGCAAGGTCCACCGTTAATCCTTGTATGCATACCACATGACACAGAAAGATTCCAAAAGGGATGCAAAATAATCATTTCTTCAAGTTCAGCACGATATGATACCTTTGGCATGTATCCAACATCAAGTGCAAACTAGCTACATAGTGCTTTACTAGTCCAAACATTCTCCAATCATCAAAATATAGCTCCAAAAATTTGTGAATGAACTCTTTGAACACCGCGATGACTACGCGCGAGAAAATCGCCACACATTTTTAAGCCCAAAAGGAATTATCATATACTGAAAGCATCGCCACTCAGTCGCAAAGGCCATATTACCCCTGTCTTCTGGTGTGATCTTTATCTAATGGTATCCAAAGAACTCATCAATGAACGAATATGCTTCCTTCCCGCTAACATTATCAATAATTCATCTATGAATGGAGTTAGAAAAGGATCATGAATGCAAGCATCGTTGAGCTTCCTGAGATCTATGTAAATCCCGATTTCATCATTTTTCTTCTTTTCATGAACTATCATTGGACTTAGCCAATCAGATTCATCCACCGGTTCAATAATACCTACTGCAAGCATCTTCTCCAACTCCAGACAAACCTTTTCCTTGTATTTGGGATTAAGGCGATATGGCCTCTACTTAATAGGCTTCACATCTAGTCTTAAGGTTATTTTCATCAGTCCCAAATCATTGATAATGCCTTTCAAGTCCAAACATTTGGTAGGAAACAAATCCTGATGTTCGTGGAATAGCTTAGCGATCTTATGCACTATAGCATCATCCTAATAGTCCCCTATCTTCACAAACTTTGGTTCCGCCTCTATGCCAATGTTTACCTGTCGGTTTTTCAGTGGTGAAGTGATATCTGGATTATCTATTTGCGGGACCTCAACTTCACAGTGGCCTTCTTCCTCTGAGATGTTAATTTTCCTTAGATCCTCCTCTTCTTCTTTAGCATTCACATTATAGAACTCTAGCACATGGTGCAGCTGGGTGCTCCAATCTGGTTGAATCATGTCCAAAGGATCTTACGGTATTCTAAAGATCATTGCCTTGAGGTCCTGCAATACCTCATCAATACATTCAAACCCATATTCAAAGCTTAATGTCATTAAGAATCCCTATCTCAAAACATCCCATTCTTTAGTGCCATGGCGGGGCTCTATTTCCAAGTACCAATTCATTGGTATTACATCCAAAGTGTGATATAATAAATGCATCCACTCCGGTTGTGGCTCCATTCCATAAGCGTCAGTCCATTTTGCTAAGTGATCACGCAGATCATTCCTCCCATCATATTTCTCTGGTAGTCGCACTTTTGGGTGACCAAACTGCAACCTCATCATGCTTTTGTATTCACGCCATCCTTCAAAACTATCTTTATGCATACCCCACCACCTTCCAAGCGTAGCGGCAGTGCCAAATCCAATGCTTGGAAGCGATCCTTCTCAGGAACTTCCCTTTCAAATGCATCCAAAAATTTATCTACGTCAGTTAGAACATCATAATAAGGCAAACACCTACCTTTAACGATACATAGTGTAGTGATTTAGTCATCATGTTACAGTGCAGTATAGATACTTCATGCAACCTATTCTGCCAATGCTCCAACTTTTCAACTGAATCTGATGTATAGGAACTTTTGTGGTCCCATGCAATGCATCCATCAATTGTCATATTAACCCAATCTTGATCTCACACTATTACTTTATATATCTGGTCCAGATCATCGTCACTTTCCTCATAATTGCAAACTGTTTCAGTATAGTGCAATCCTTTTGCAAGGTCCAAAGGTGCTACCACGCGAAGCGATTTTCTTTCAAATGACATTATCCACCTCTTAAAATTGATTACTCCATTCATGTTGATATCCCAACCAATCCCAAGGAGTGAAAGGTATGGATTGTTGTCATCCATGATCTCTATCACTTCAAAATCGACCAATGCGCTCGCGCCTTCAATATCTATTGTTACTCCCTACAATATTCCCATGGGGATAATCTTCTGTTGATTTTCCATTCTCAATTGAATCGGTGACCACTATAGCATAGGTATCCCCATTCTCTCCCATGTCTATTTAGGAAAAACATTCGCATCTGAACCAATATCCAAAATAACTTGATGCATTCCATACTCTCCTATTTGCGTAGTGAGCCTCATCTCACGCCATATTCTTGCCTTATGCTTACCAATTTTTTTGACTACACAATGTCCTTCAAGAGAATTTTCTTTAATGGCACATTTATTTATCAACGGTTGTTACCTTTTCATAGCCTTGCTATTGTATAGCAGCTTCATACAGGTCTCCAATAATGTAGTAAGCATGGATGGGTCCCTTTCTTCAGACAACTTATCCTAAATTCCTGAGATATAGGCCTCAACGAATATTTTGTTCACTTCCATGAATGTTTCTTTCGTGCACTCCAAATCAAACCCAACCTCTTTTTCTGGAGCCTTGTGGACCCACTCACTTTTCATAGGTTGGTTTACTTTATCCTCACTAGTCGTCATTCCACTTCATAGCATGATATTCACATTAGGATCTTCTTCGCGAGGTTCAACCCTCATCATTTGCAGGTTCTGGGTAGGATGTTGAGGCTGCGCCCTCTTCTCCTGCATATTAGCTATCAATAAAGGGCAGTATTCTATAACATGATCAAACTAAGTACAATATTGACATAATAGGTGTGTCGGGCTTGTACACTCCCATTCGTAGTGTCCTCGTACTCCACAATTGTAACAAATGACTTCTCCCCGACCTCTACCAGGTACTCCTCCTCCTCGGCCTCGTCTATGCCCCTGATATCCCTTGTGCACTCACCCAAATCCTTTATCTATAGGCCAAGTCTTTGTCTACATTCAATACACAATGTTCTTTCCATCAAAAACTCATAGCTATGGCAGTTACACTCATTGTCGCCCACCGATTTGCAGAAGTTGTAGAAGATTTTTTGCGGTGTCTGCACAAATTTCTGCAGCAAGTGACAATTGTTTGTTACATGTTTTCCAGCTACCTCACAAATAGCACACCACAACATGGGCCCTATACTTGGCCCTGCTTGAGCTTTCGGCCTTAGAGGCATTGGCCCACCTTCTGCAACATAATTCACAAAGATAGGGCAGTGATCTTTATCATTCCCCTGGCTCTTACATTTTAGACACCAAAATTCTTCATGCACCTATAGCTGAGCCACTCTATCCTTCTTCAGGCTTTGAAACTCTAGGCAAAGATTCTGCAACTCCGCGTTGATTTGTTGAACTCTCAAAGAAACATTTTGAATCAGTGTCTCAAGCAACCTCATTGCAATTTCCAAGGCTTTTACCTGCGTCCCAATTTTTTGCTGTGATAAAGCAATCCTTAGATAGGGTAAGACCAAAGCTACAAACCATTCGCAGTGCTGCTCATCCATAAGATTCATGTTAGATTCACAGATCTGGCATTTCAATCTCCGATATAGCTCCTAGGGTGTTTCGGCAGCCCTCATCCTGATTTCATTGAATCCAACAACTGATTGCGATTTAGATTTGGGCCCACTGAATTCCTTATTCATCGCAGTCTGAGTGTCTGCCAAAGATGCCATCGGGTTTTCATTGCAGTACTTAATGTACCATGTTAGCACATGATCCTGTAGAGTAGTAACTAACTGTGCTTTCTTCATATGATCATTTTTAATACTCTGTATTGTCCACACGCCCTTTGCAATGAACCAAAACTGGTCTGGGTCCTCATTTTCCAAGCCCTTGAAAACGAGCAACTCCATCGTATTCGACATATTGAATGGTGGAGGAGGTGGTGGCAGTGTGGGCGAAGGTGTATGCTGTGGAGGTGAAGGTGGAGGTGGTGTGGAAGATGGGGTATTCATGGGAACCTTTCCTTATTAACTGGATAATGCTCTATGGTGAAGCCAATGCTGCTCCTTCATCATCACTCAGAGGAGGTTCAATCAACGGGCTATATTCATGACCTATTCTCCCTCTATCCCTGAAGAACTTTCCACTCCGTGTATCTCTAAACATTAAGGTAATGGCATAACCCACTTTTCACACAAGAGCATCTTAATCGAAGTATTCAAAGATCTTAAATACTTACCTCACGGCCCCTTGAAGAATCATCGCTTCGCTTCATTGTAACTAACCAAGGTATCGACTACGAATTCTATCACAAATGCTCCTATGACGTGATCAAGCTAAAGATCGATAACACGCGTGATCCTGTCTTCAGAGGCTTCCAGTCTCTGCACTAGATCCGAGGTCACACTATTGGACCATCAAGCCTCCACCTTCCCTGGTCATCTGCTAATTTAGCGATCCACTCATATAGCTTGATCAGAAAGGAATAGAAGAAAATTTCATGTATCCCTGTGTATAGATACCTGTCTAACCACTATTCTTTTGTTAGGTGTGGATTTCTATTTTCTTGCGCCGCAAATTTATGGATCTTTCTATCCAACCACTACTTAATTTGCTTCTTAGTTGGATTCTAGTGGTGCGACATCACACATCTCTTTATGCAGATCCTGGTCCTGGCAACGAAACCATTTGTTGGCTTAGTGGGTCCTGACCCAGGTTCAGAGTTAGTTTTGCCAAACAAATCCCTACACTACTAGCCCTTTCAGCATCAATCCACAGAGTTCGGACTGAAGTATCACACAAAGCAGTATGGGGGTATATTGGAACCAAGTTTCCACACCCAGAGATTAGTGCAATGTCATTTTATGCCCTAAATTTTCCTTCATGTAGATTGATATGCCCTTAGGGCTTATCGATATATCTACCCTTAATCAACCCCTATACCTCTGTGAACATTCACGCCTGTCTTTCCTAGACCCTAAATAGGTGAATCAACCACTACGCACCTCTGTGATTACTCCTAATCCCACGTTTACCCAGATCGACCTAAGTGTTGAGAACTTTCACATGTAATAAGATATGCTTCACATAAACATTTAACATTAAGTGTGTTCATATAACAACATCAATTATGTAAAGTTGTGCATCAATAGAGTATTACTTCATAACCCATCATTCATTATAGAATAAAAGTACATTCATTCATAACATAAGTAAATGGACGAAACACGAGAATTTTTGGAATAATCTCTTTATGAATACTGCAGTTCTGCTTACATACTCAAGACTTCCCTGCGCACTCAGCTATAGGGGTCAGTGCACTCAGCTGTGGACTATACTCTAAGCCTTTGTGCACACAGCTATAGAGCCTCTCTTCTACTCTAATACTTCTTTTCTCTTTTCTCTACTGACCCATTACATTCATCTTTGTCATCCATCATTCTTTTCTTAGACATCCTAAGACACACCTTTTTATACAATCCCATGGTCCACGGATCATGGGTAGATCTTCTAAAGCTGACTCAACTTACATAAAAGAAGGGTAAAACCCTTTATGACACTTTACTATCTATGTGCTCCACGACCACAACTTGGGGAGACTTTACATTCTATACAACAAAACTTGGGCTTTTTTCCCTAAAACTTGGTATTTTGTACCAAAATTGACCCCAGAGTACCCCATCCCAACAAGATCCTCATCGATAATATGCTTCCCTTTTTCATTCCCCTTGTTAGGTTCTAAATCAGAGTCAAAACATGCAGCTGATTTTGAAGCCTTCAACTCAACCACCAGTGACTGCTTGGCTCGACACTCACTTATGTTGTGAGTGGAGCTCTTATGGAACTCACACCACTTTCCTGTGTCCTTCTTCGGCTTCGCAATGTTGTTATTTTCTTGTGGATTTGGAGGGTTTTCTTGGGTCACCCTGCCTTGGATTTGTCCTTTGTTATGTGGTTTGGGTGCCCCTTTCCCTTACATCGGATTCGGAGATCCAAATTCTTGCTTCTTCTGTTTAAACTTTTGCTCGATCTTGATAGCATATTGGTATGTCGTGCTAAGTGACGAGATGTCCAGGAACTCCATCTTGTCCTAGATGTACCTATGAAGGCAACTGGGGTACTTGAGTACCAAATTTTTCTTAGAATCCTTGATACCCAACTTCATTCAAAGGGTATGAAAAACGTTGTTAGACTCTGGCACATATTGGTCCCTTATCTGCTGCAAAGTTTTCCACTTTATGTATCTATCCTCATAGCTCTAGATAGGGTAGTACTGCTCCTTGACGACATCCTAGAATGAATTCCAAGTGGTTGCGGCTGAAAAAAGTGTGGTTGTACTTTCATCTGTTTCCCACAATTCCTTGACGTGTAGGGCGGCTTTGAGAAGAGAAAAAGTAATCTTTTCTCAGCTAGAAAAATCATGAACAAAAAAATATCCTTCTAGCATATTTAACCATTTATCTATGGCATCTGCATCTATTTGGCCATCAAATATGGGAATTTCAAAGTTTACTTTTACCTTAAAAGGAGTGGAGCCTCCAGAGTGGCTGCTGGATGTGGATGTGCTGCCAATGGGAAATCGTTGAAGGATCTGGGAAAAGTTATCCATCATCGCATTGCTTTGTTTCTTGCCGACCTCCAAGAGTAATATTTTGATAGGATCTCTTGCCCCCTCATCTTTCTTTTGTTCCCCCATGAGTGCCTATTGGGTTTGCGAGCCTGACCTTGCAAAGGTTCATCCAGATCAAGCCCTAACTCCTTATATCCTGACCTCGTTGGGGACATGAAAAGAAAAATATAGAAAGAGAAGACCACTATGATACCACTGATATGAATTAAACAAGAACACAAAAAATTAAAGATATAACCATAAATACAGGGATGCAATAGAAATAACACTTCATTTCATTAATCTCGAACACTGAAATATGCTTACAAACATAATGGAAATAAGACTAGCTCGGTGATGGTAGCATATCTCTGAGAAGAGATGTGGTGGCTACATGCCTCTGAAATGTGTTACAATGAGGCTCAAAGGCTTATTTATTATTGATAAACAATGGAAAACCTTAAACATCCAAAAGCCTAACCCTAGGAGATGAAGCACCAAACTATGGGCCCCGTTTGGGTAAATTGGTACATCAACTTCCCTGGGTCGTAACTTTGGCATATGATCTCCGTTTGATGTGTACAATACCTCGCTAGAAAGATCTTTCTGAGGACTCCAACTTTTGAATGACCAGCATTGGTGTACAACCCATGTTGGTCCCAGTTTTCCCAACAAACATCGTTTAGGGCCTCAACACGATTTTGAAAGTTCAGGACCTGAGAAAACTGCCAAAAATAGTAAATTGTGCTACAAATAAGGAAACTGAAAAACTGAAAGAAACAATGGTGGTGGTCCAAGTGAAATAGGTGGGTGGCCACCAATATCCACCTGGATCATCACTCCATCTGATGGATTATCTTTAGTTTACTCTTGATAGACTGAGATATTTGACTCACTTCATCAGCCCAAGGTTGCATTCTTGCTGAAATGATTTAGGCTTTTTGTCATAGCTCTTCTACCAAACCTGGAGGGTGTTCCCTTCCCAGAGTCTGGAAAACGACTGCATTTGTGCTAAGGTCTCTGTTGTTGCTCCAGTTTCATCAAACTATAGTTTTTTGTCCCTGGTGTCTCCTTCAATATTTTGTACATGTGGGTCCTCCTATAGCGTGGCCCACATCTCCATGGTGTTTTCAGAAACCTGGATGCAGTCCTTAACTGCCACTTCTAGGACTTCCATATCTACCTTAATAGTAGCCTCACACTTCTCTAGGAATTCTAGAGAGGTGGTTGGTTGTAGCTTCATCTACAGCTCTTCAACCTGCATCTGCATTTCAAATTTGACTTGTTCAACCTTCGCTTTGGACTCCTTCACCGCGGCTGCCAGTTTTTGGAGTTTCTCTTCGAAATTTTCTTTAGTCTGTATGAGGAGCTATGGCAGTTCAATTCAAGTCTGAGTGATGGCGTCCTCCAGCTCTTTCCTGCACATAGAAGTTGCATCCCGATCCTACATTTCCTTGACATCTTCCTCAGATAACTTCTCATTATGGCTCTTGATGTCCTTAATCACGAAGAGCACCCTCTCTTCTCTGATTTTCAATTCAGCAAATAATCCCTGGTGGAGATCATGTAAACCCTGAAGTTCAACTCTAAGTTCCTTCCATATGGCACTGCTTCCTGATTTGACATGGTAAGAAAGCGCAGTAACCCTTCTGGAATGGGAACCTCTATGGTGACCACCAATGTTGAAGGCAATTCTAGTGTCACACTTGTCGTCACCACACTCACTTGATTCTCACTCGCCTCAACCACGCTCGCTTGAATCATGCTCTTTTGTACTTGTAGCTCTTTGAGGCCTTTTTGGACCTGCGATAGTACTGACTTGTACTGATCCTCAACGTGTCCCCAAATATCCTCGATGATGTTGTGCAGAGTGTCGCCAATCTCATCAATGTACCCCTCTGTGAGGACCATTGATTCAATACTAGAAGTCTTGTCAGACTTCTGCTTCTTGCGTGCACATCCCATCGTAGATTTCTTCCTCTTATTTATTGTAAAAGGATGTTATAGACATATTTGGGCACATCAACCCCAATGATGTATTAGGGTTCATCAACCCATAAAATAGTTGTTTTATTCCCTAAAGGAACTAAGTCATCTAGATGCCTCATTCCCCAAAAGTTCCATCTCAAAAATCATCCAGAAAGTGCCTAAAATGAATCATTAATAAAAGCCTAGCATTAGGGTGCTATGCATAGTAGGTATTGTACTGTCAAAGTGCTATGCATCATATTTTATCCCTCTAGTAGGTATGATGGGCGAGGTAGGACAAAATTTCAGGAGATTTTGAGAGTTGGTTGCCCATGGAAACTTCTAGAAACTTCTCCTATGCCACTTGCCTCTCTGAATTCACCCAAGGATGACTAAAGGAATTAGGAAACCACCTCCAATTCCCCTCTTTCATGGAACCAATTCCTAAAAATAGAAAGGTATTCATCATTCCCATTGATGACTCAACCTCCTACAATCATCTATAAAATCATCTCTCATCCAAGAGAACAGAAGGTTGAATTATTCTGAGTTGTAAGGAAGCGCTACTAGTTTCAGTATTGAGGTGAGAGCATTGTGTTATTGTTGG
Source organism: Pinus taeda (assembly GCA_000404065.3). Lineage (NCBI taxonomy): Eukaryota > Viridiplantae > Streptophyta > Pinopsida > Pinales > Pinaceae > Pinus > Pinus taeda. The sequence continues at coordinate 259,678 of APFE031676298.1, read as the reverse complement.
TGTGTTCTTGCTGATGCATCAGGTGAAGAAGGCTTGAAGCTGGGAGGATGGTGCTAGATCAGACTTCTTATGTGTTGTAATTCTCCTTGTTATCAATAAATTTCTTCAAGATTTTTCCTAGTTGATTGTGTTAACTGTAAATGCATTCAGTCGTTTATCATATTTCTGATTCTATGATGTTTATGCTGTGATGGATCATGATGCTTTGACAAGTCTTTGTTTCTTTATCTGTGTAGGTACTCTCCAAGAGTGTTAAGTATGGGAGGAGTTACGGGATCAGCCAAAGGAGAGGGAGATCAAGCGAGGATTCAAGCGAAAGTTACAGGTTGGTCTTCCATTATCTCCTTCTTATCTATCACTCATAGGATAGATAGTGAATTGCTTTAACTGTTGTTTCTAGGTTAGCTACCAAACCTAGAAGGCTAGCATTTCTTAGAAATACTAGTTTTCCCATAGACAAGGGGGACTCAATGTATTTTGTCTCCTTCAAAGGGTCTGCTCTACCCTACTCTGATCCCTCGGTGTCTGGCTCTTCTTTGTCTACGTGCTCTAGCTCTTACGTGGTATTTTTCCCAAGGTCCATAGTGACCTTCTAAGGTACCTTCTTGGGGTCTTCCTTTAGCATTCCTTTGGTTTTTTTGGTCCCCGTCTGGTCTCGTTCAGCTTCCTTTCTAAGGTCCAACCACATATTTGGCTAGTTAGAGACTACAGAAAAAATGCACTTCTCCGTGACCAAGTAAGGAAACTCATACCATATACCCTCAACATATTTCTTCACCTGTATATGTACATTATGTAAATATTCTTTGAAGTTCACAACTTTGTAGTATTGATCAAATAACACCGATGATAGTCATGGCTTCAGGCTAACCATGATGCACAGATCCATATCAAACAACACTAAAAAAAATTATTTTCTTCCACCCAACTTGGATCCTTGGATGCCCACAACGAAGCGAACCTCACAGCTTCGTACAAGTATGGGTCTACATCAGGGAATTGTGATTTTTTGGGGATTTGCCAGGCTGTCAAAGAAATTAACAGCAATGACCATGCATAATGGAATGGTTTCTGCTCTTCCTCGTCATCGCGACAATCATCTAGAAACTCCTGGCAGAGATAGTCGACCCAATTAAAGTGTACCCCTTGATTGCACGATGCAACAAACTAAATTATTGGGATGGAACCTCATCTGCACTTCACCTACTCATAATTTACTGGCCAGAGTTGATGCGGAAAAGGTGACATCCTGATCAGAAATCAAGCTAACAACGTAGCCTCGCAATTTCGTGACAACATGAAAATATTTATTCACTTGGTCTGGAAGCGCCTTTTCTTGATACTTGCCAACAAAAGCGCTAGCAACATCAACTCATGCACATCGAAGCGTGGTGATCCTTTTGATCATCATAGTGTCAATTAGGATCCTCTCCCCTATCCATAAAGCTCTACTATATACCAAGGTTAGTAATTGGTGCACACATATGGTATTGATGTTGCTGCACCCAAAATGAGGCACATACAACGTTTTTAGAAACTTGACGTGCTGAATTCAAGCCACCTAAATCATTGGCTCTACTCGGGTGACACTGACCTCCTCATAATATACCATCATTAGGTATTTTCTTGGCTCAAAATGAGGGAATGTTTCCCTATCTGCCAAATCCCAATCCTCCATGCTCAATTTTGGTACCTACACCATCTACGCTGACTTAAAAGGCATATCCTCAGCCAACAAAGTTGCACAAATGGAAAATTTCACTACATCAACATCCTTGGTCACCATAGCAGTCGGATTTCTTGGCGACATATATGGAGTCAACCGCAAAATTGGTTCAACTTCGTTGACATTTATATCCTCAATTCCTTCCCCAAACTCTTATTCCTCTAAGTCAACCAGTTCCATTGGTTGCTTCTTTTTCTCTTTAGCCACCTTCACCTTGCTCCACTTCTCTGCAGTCATCTTCCTAGGTGACTGTCTTATAGGTAGATTTTGTTTCTTCTTCTATTTCTTCACTATTGCTTTTGTTGGTTCCACCACTGTTGCTGCCTCTTCGACAGTTGTGGCCTTTAGTCTTGACGATTTAGGAGTTGTGGCATGCATAGGAGGAGTTTTATTCATGATGCCTATTAATCCTCGTGCCAGAAATGTCGAATAGATGTTTTGCAAATCCTCACCAGACATGTAATAATTCTCTCGGATCAGACTTAGGCACAAAAGCTCACAAGATTTCTTCACTAGGAAAGTGATTTGAATGTAGGGTGGGAGTCCATATTTATAGCCAAATTCAAATTTGAATGCCTTGAATGCCTCCAAATCTTCTTCATAAATGCAAATTTGGTGGAATATTTCCATAGATATGCTCCTTAAATGCACTTACCCCACTCCCTTTAATGGAAAAATTGTGGTCAAATTAATTGTAACTTCTCGAATGGTCACATTCTAGGCAGATTGTGTGGGATACTCCCTTATGGCACAACTACATTGTCTCATATTTTTCCACCTACGCCATCTCCCTAAACATCGCACAACCCTCCTTCTTCGATGGAACTAATGCTCAATAGAGTATTTTATAGCCTTGTTCTTTCTTTCAGCTGCCTAAAGAATTAAGGCTTTCCTGCTCTCATATATTCATCGTAGCCTTGCATGAATGGGATCATCCCTATATACCTTCAATCTGCTTCCATTATTCCTTCCAAGAAACAACTCCCCATTCACCTCCACAAACTAAATTGCACCACCATCTGAAATATCCTTTATTACATAGGGTCCTATCTAATGCATCTGAAACTTCCCTGGAAACTTGGTGAAATTGATGTCATACATCAGGACCAAATCTCCATTCTCAAAATTATGTTTCTTAATGTCGCGATCATTCCACGCGTTTTCCCTAGCTTTCTGCAACTGCTAATGAAAACCAGCCAAAACGCCATCCTCCTCTAGTGCAAGAAGTTGCAATAAAAAGTTCCTCCATGCAATTGTCATCATCCATCTTAGTTACTACTGCGATCCTTAAGCTAGGCACTATATACTCCATTGGCATCACTGCTTCTTATCCATATACCAGTCTAAACAATGTTTGCCCAATTAATTTCCTACAGGTCATCATATATGCCCATATAACCATTGGTATGTGCACATCCCAGTCATTCCTATTAACATTGCAAATATTCATTAAGGCATTCTCCAGTATTTTATTAAAATATTTGACAATACCATTCACCTAGGGATGATACAATGTACTCTTCTAATGGTGCATCTGGAACTCTTTTGTTAACGCCTTAATGGTTTCATTCAAGAAATGTGAACCTAAGTCAGTCATCAAGAGCTCCAGGCATTCAAATCATGATATAATGTACTCAAATATAAACTTTGCAGTAGTGTTTGCGCAACAATCCTTCACAGGTTGTGCCTTGGCCCATCTGATTAAGTAGTCATTCGTAGTGATAATATAGCGTGCACCCATCTTCTTCCCTGGTGGATTAATTGATCCAACGAAGTCAATTTGGTATTTATCAGATGCTTACAATGTGACGTGTGGGTATAAGGGTAATTCATCTCTTCCTGATGGTCTTCCAATCCTTTGACACACATTTCATGCATTGCAGTAATCCTTAAAATATTTATGTACTGTAGGCCATCATAATCCTACTCGTAAAATCTTTTGTGCATATTCCTTACCTGCTTAGTGTCTTCCTCTGACACCACCATGTGCTTCATCCAGAATATTGTTTCATTCATATTGAGGTACATATCGGCGCAAAACTTCATTCGGTCCCATCTTATATAAGTGTCCTGCAATGATTAAAATATATGTAGCCCTGGCTACCAGTTCCTTCTTTTGCTATGTCGTGTATCCTTTAGGAGCTACACCAGTAGAAAGAAAATAAATAATGTCTGCAAAATGTTCATCAAAAAATCTTACAGTGAAGAGTTGTGCATCAGGTAAACCCTCATCAATGTTAGTGGGTTCTTCACCATTCTCGATCATAGAGAGGTGATTAGGTCCAACATTTAACCTTCCTAGCTTAACTATCACTTCAAAATCATACTCTTGGAATAGAAGGGAACTAGAGACAGATCTCTCCCCCCCCCCCCCCCCCCCCCCGCCCCTAAAACTAGGCTTATTGGACCAGAAATTTCAATGCAAAATGATCCGTATACATCTTAAAATGTGCACCTAGTAGATAATGCCTCAATTTTTGTAGTGCATATCCCATGGTTAACCCTTCTCGTTTAGTGGTTGAATAATTTCACTCTACCTTAGATAGTTTCCTACTTGCAAAGGTAATCAGATGGTCAATACATATTTCACCTAATTGGGTCAAAATATCTCCCAATGTTATACAGGATGCATCCACGTGCACATGAAGCTCTTTCTTCCAATATGGGAATACTAGGATTGGTGTAGTAACCATCTTCTCCTTAAGAACACCCAAGCTCCTCTGACAGTCATCATCCCCACAAAACGTAGTGTCCTTCCTCAATAACATCTCCATTGGCACATTGATCTATGCATATGCCTTTATAAACTTCCTATAATACCTTGTATGACCCAAAGTTGTGTGTAGCCATTTTACATTCCTGGGTAGATCCAAATTGATAATTACAACAATCTTGGTAGGGTCTACCATCAATCCTTTCTTAAATAAGACATGTCCGAACAATATTCCATAAGGTACAAAAAAAATCCAATTCTTCAAATTCAAGGAAATATCATACTTCCTACACATATCCAACATTAGGCACAAACTAAAAACATGTTTCTTAACTAGCCCAAATCTTGTCCAATCATCAAGGTATACCTGCAAATATTTGTGAATAAATTCTTTGAATGTTGAGACTACCACCGTTGAAAATATCGTAGGAGCATTTTCCAATTCAAATGACATAACTTTATATTGGAGTGGCCCTAATTTTGTTGCGAAGGTAGTCTTGCTCCTATCCTCCGGCGCAATCTTAATTTGCTCATATCCCAAAAATCCATCTGTGAACAAATAAGCCTCCTATCCACCAACATTTTCTAGAACTTCATCTGTAAAAGGAGTAAGAAAGGGGCCATGCACGTAGGCATCATTTAACTTCCAGAGATCTACACAGATCCTTATATCACCCATTGTTTTCTTTTCCTGGACGACCATTGGGATAACCCATTATGACTCTTCCACTGCCTCAATGATACTTGCTGTGAGCATCTTATCCAAATCTTCTCATACCTTTTCCTTGTACTTGGGATTAAGTCGATATGGGCACTGCTTAAATGGCTTCACACCTGGATTTAAATTTATCTTCATTACACCCAAATCACCTACTATGCCCTTCAATTTAAACAACTTTGATTGAAATAAGTCTTGATATTTATGTAGTAATTCAACAACCTTTTCGATTATGTCTTCATCCCAATTGTCCCCAATGTGTGCGAAATTTGGTTCTACTTCTGAGACGATGTTTACTGGGTTCATCTTTATCGGTTGTGATATATTAGGGATCTTTGCATCAGGTCCTACAATTTCGTGCAGTCCTTCTTACTTGGGAATGTTGATATTTCATGGATCCTCATAACCTTCTTCCGTAGTAACATTGTAGCATTCTAGTGCATGTTGTAGCTATGCATTCTAGTCAGGCTGCATCCAAGTTATAGGTTATATTGGTGTTCAGAATATCATTGCCTTAATCGCCTAAAGCGCCTCATCAATGCATTCGAACCTGTCTTCAAAGTTGAATGTAAGTAGAAAAATATCCTTCATTTCATCCCAATTAGTAGTCCCATGTCGTAGCTCCATCTCCAAATACCATTTTATTGGTATAACATCTAAGGTATGAATAAAGATATGTACCCACTTCAATTGAGCTACCTCACCCCAAGCCTTAGTCCATCGAGCCAGATGTTCACGTGGGTCATCCTTGCCTATGTAGTTTCCACTGATATGTGTTGTTAGAAAGCCAAACCTTAATCTCATTAGTCTACAATATTCCTTGCAATCAACAATATTATCCTTGTTGGTTCCCCACCATCTTGTAGACGTAACTCTTAAAGCTAAATCTAGAGCCTAGAACTTGTGCTCCTCTGTTAAATCTCTTTCAAAATGGTTAAGAAAAGTAATGACATCATTTAACTCATCATAGTAAAGTAATTTAAATACCCCAGTTGATATACAAAGCAAAGACTTTGTAAGCCTATTGCACCATAGTGTAGAGACCTCATGCAACTGATTCTGCCAATTTTCTAATTCTTCATCTGAGTCTGATTGGAATGAACTATCCTTCTCCCAATAGATACATCCATCTGTAGTCGGGTTAATCCAGTCTTCATCTCATGCAATGAGCTTATATATTTGATCAAAGTATTCATCATCATAGTCATCATGGACTAGCTCTGTGTATCGCGCACCTTTAGCTAGATCCAATGGAACAACCCCTCTAAGGCCATTCTTTTCAAACACCATGCTTTGCTTCTTCACATTAATAATAGAATTCATGTTGAAAGCCTAGTCAATCCCAAGCAATGTTGTAGATGGATTATTTTCATTTAATATTTCAATAAATTTGAAATCTACGAGCACAATGGCTCCCTCAATATCTATAGTCACTCCATGCAGATGACCCATTGGAATTATCTTTTATTGGTTTTCCATGTGCAACTGGATTGGTGACCAATGCAACTTAGGTTTCCCCATACATTCCCAAGTCTTCTTTGGCAGTACATTAGCATCAAATCCTAAGTCTAGAATTATTTGGTCCATGTCAAAATCACCAATTTGAATTTTCAACCACATTTCCCTACCAAACCTCTTCTTACTTCGGTTTACCTTTTTTATTGTGCATTGTTTTGGTAGCGACTTGTCCTTGCTAGCGTTATCAATTAGTTCTTGGAGTCCTTCAACTACCTTCTGATCCCTCAACAACTTCATGTAGGTCTGCAGAAATCATTTCAACACTATGGGATTAGAGTTCTCCATCGTAGTACTTTCTTCAAATTTATCTCTTCGTTGGACTATTGGTATCTGAGTTTTAGACGTACATGCACCTCGATCCATAAAAAGTTATCTTGCCTCCATAAATGTCTCCTTTCATCTGTGTAAGTAAAATCCAACATTCTTCTCACCAATATTGTTTTTGGCTTAAGGAGCCCTGACCCAGGTTCAACGTTAGTTAGCCAAACAAATCCCTACACAACTAGCACTTTCGGCATTAGCCCACAGAGCGTAGATTGAAGTCTCACCTGAAGCAGTATGGGAGGATGCTGGAACCAAGTTTTGCCACCCAGAGATGGTTGTGATGTCGGTTTATTGTGACTATACCTGCCTTTGTGCAGGTTTCTTAGCCCTATGTTCCACCCTTCAATACCTTCGCGAAAGGGTCCAATTGGCTTTCTTGTAGCCCTAACCTACAACTCAGGGACTTTTGCGCTACTAGGGCAGCGAACTGCGACATCTCCCAAACTAGGCTAAGTTTCTTACTTATCTTATGAACCGATCTTAGTTAGCTTCTTGTAAATAGATGTTCTTACTTGCGTTCACTTAACCAACACATTTACATACATTCATGCATTATATAGGCATTGTAAGTGAAATTAATACCCATCATAACAAGATGCATAAACAGGAAATAAAGACACAGAAATTGTAGAATTCTTCTCTTTATTTATAATTCAGAATGATTACATACTTGACCCACCCTGTGCACTCAGCTGCAAGGGTTCGTGCACTCAGCTGCAGACTTCTACCCTAGGCCTCTACACACTTAGCTGCAGAGCCTCTACCTATGCTATGACCCAAACTTAGACTTCTACCTCAGAGCTATCTCTCATACATCATATCTTCGTGTGTCTATCTTCTATTCTTCCTATCAAACTACTTAGAGCTTAGCCCTATTTATAAAATCCCATGGTCTGTGGACCATGGATAGATCTTTTACAACCGACATTACATTTCCAAAATAAGGGCAGACAACCCTATGAGTCTTTACCACCTACGTGCTCCGTGACCACAAAATGAGGAGTCTTTACACTTAGATTACAAAATTTGACCAAAATATGGGCTTTTAGCCCCAAAACTACCCTTGGGGGATCCTGCGCCCAATAGGCCCCCAACATAAACATCGTGATTCGCCCTTGAGTCACACTATAGGCACAGAGATCTTAGTGCGAAGACCTCCCAACTCCTTTTGGATGACCGAAACCTCAGTAGCGCACTGAGTTACCACCTGTTGGACTTCTCCCACTCTCTGCTCAGTGAATGCTGCTAAATTGCCACCCTGAATCTTCTGTTGAGTTTCCTATAGTGTTGCGAGCTTTCCTTCATTGGAAGTTGTGATTGTATATGCCTCGTTTATCCATGGTTGTAGGCATGCTTTTAGGAATACTTCTTTGTGCCGAGTGGCATCCACTCGTTCCTTCAGTGCCTTTTCCTCCTGCATCTCTGTGAGCCTCTGTGTAAGTGAGACTGTCAGCACGGCCCTTTGACCTCATCATATCTTTGTTGTAGCTCATGCACCTCTGTCTCTAGGCACTCTACATTCGGGTCTTCCTACAGGGTGGTTAGGACCGCGAATGACTATTCAAAAAGTCACGTGTAGTTTGGTACTGCACTATTGACCACCACTATTTCTGTTTCAATAGCGGTGGCACATTTCTCCCTAACTTCCAGTGAAGTGGAAGGTTGAGCCCTCATCTATAATTCTGCGATCTGCAAGTTCATCTCTAGCTGAATCCTGGCCATCTCTGTCCAAGCATTGCGCATCCCTGTGGCCAACTTGCAGACGCATGCCTCGACCGATTCTTCTGCCTTAATGTCCAACTCTGGGACCATTCGGTAGGCTTCCTCCACTACCTACATGATTTTCTTATTATGTTCCACTACCTCGTTGTGATGCAGGCACAACTGCTTGATATTGATGCGATGCTCACTCTTATCTACAGAGGGTGACTAAACACAACCCCTCAGAAACAATTTCATCTAGGATCAACGGAGTTTGCAGGGAGCTCTTGCTCTCGTCTATGTCCTTTGGCACCTTTTCTTTACTCTTGCATGGAGGAACATATTTTGATAACCTGGTAATAGGGTCCACACCTTGGGTTTAAACTTCTATTTCCAAACCCTCCTCATCCGTCAGGATTTCTTTAGATTATTCTCATCTACCTACAGATTAATGGCCTTCCCCTTTTCCTGCAAAGTGAGCTTGGTCCTTTATGGGTTTCTTGGTGAGATGCGCACCCGTAGCATAGTATGCTTATCCTTCTTTGGTCTCGGTGTATTGGGTGATTTAGGGACTTTGACTACTACTTCAACACTCTCTCGGGCAACTTCTACTACCTCAATTTCCTGCACGGCTTCCTCATTTATCAACACTTCTATATCCATGGCTTCTGCGGGTGTCAACATCATTCTATTCAGGAGGTCCCACATCTCCTTTGGTAGTCTCTCAAACATTGAACTTGCTCTCAAAGCCTAAAATTCACACAGTCCATACACACCTGATAGCACAACAACTGAATTTTCAAAATGCCAAGTGTTTTTCACTGGATAACCACTTGTAATTTATAGGGCCTTTTGAATTCAAATCCGACTGTTCCCCCCACATTCAACCCATTAATGCTATATTGGTGCCAGAGTTTCAAGAATCTAATCCATAAATTTCACCTTAAGTGCCTACCGCTCGCTCCATATGGCCACAATATGACCGTCAAATCATGAACAGTGACCTTAACGGTCACTTTCTGGCGAACCTACATGCTATTTCCACGAGTAGCGCAGTTGCCTTCGTGCTGTCATAGACCTTGCGACACTTCCCTACTTCGCACAGTCCTGAAATTGTGCACCTCACCAGCCCGGGAACTGTATTTTATATTCCCACGCCTCCTTTCAGCTACTTGGAGCAGTAAGACTATGCTACCTTCATTTAGTGACATGGCTGGACCGTCGGTGTATGGCTTCAAACGACTGCCATTCACCTTTCCTCAGAAGGGTTCTCCATTTAACTTGACTAGCTGTACCGCTCCTCCATAGATAATATTCTTAATAACATAAGGCCCTAACCAGTGCATCCTAAACTTTCTGGGGAATCTATCAAACATACTATCATACAACAAAAATAGATGGTTTACCTTAAATTTGCGCAGCTTCATGTGTCCATCATGCCATGCCTTTTAACGTTGATTTTCGACCTCTTGGTCAAACCTAGACAAAAATATTTCTTCTTCAATCTCATCCATCTGTGCGAGCCTCTCTTCCAAGGCTCCGCGATACTTCATACCTATGATCACTGCTATGCGCAGACTAGGCACAATGTATTCCATAGGCATTACGGCCTCCACACCGTAGACAAGCCTAAAAGGGGTTTGTCCCATCAGCTTTTTGCATGTTGTTTGATAATCTCACAATACTGTAGGTATGCATAGGTCCCAATCACTTCACTGAGAATTGAAAACCATGGTCAGCGCATTTTCAAGCACTTTGTTGAATGCCTCCACTATCTCATTAGCCCGTGGGTGATAAGGTGTGCTCTTCTAGTGTTATACCTGAAATTCCTCCATTAGTGTGTTGATCGTCTCATTCAAGAAGTACGTAGCATGATCACTCATCAAGATCCTTGGACATCCAAATCATTTCAGTACATGCTCAAATAGGAACTTCGCGGCTGTCGTGCCCATGCAATCCTTCACCAGCTATGCTTCTACCCAACAAGTCAAATACTCCATCACAATGATAATGTACCTCGCCCTTGTCTTCCCTTGTGGTTGAATGGGTCCTACAAAATCTATTGCCCACTTCTCAGAAGGTTGCAATGTCATTTTTGGATTCAAAGGCATTTCATCCCTCTGCGATGGCCTACCTATTCTTTGACATACATCACATGCCTTGCAATATGATTTTGAATCTGATGAAGGGTTGGCCACCACAACCCTGCACGTAGAATATTTTGTGTGTTTTCTCTCCCTGCATAATGTCCCCTCGTGGTGCCTCCATGAGCGTCCGCGAGGATGCTACTTTGTTCAAGCTCAGGTACATATTGTCACAATATCTCATCAGTCCCCATATTGTATAGATACCCAGCAATGACAGAGAAATCTATCGCACACACCACTAATTCATTCTTTTGTTGGACAGAGTATCCTTTTGGTGTAGTTCCTTTTGTTAGGAAGTGTAATATATCCTCAAAATGACCATCTATGACATTTACTACAAATAATTGTGCATCAAGCAATCCTTCTTCCAAGTTAGTAGGTTCCTCCGCTGTTTCAATGCGCAACAGATGATCTGGTCCTGTGTTCAATCGTCCAGGCTTCACAACAACTTTAAAATCGTACTCTTGGAATAGTAAGAGCAATTTGCAGATTCACCCCCCAACACAAGCTTATTGACCAGGTACTTCAACACGGAGTGATCCATATACATTTTAAAATGGCCTCCTAGCAAGCAATGCTGGTACTTCTGGAATGCATACACCATAGCTAGCCCCTCGCATTCAGTGGTAGAATAGTTCTTCTCTACTTTGGATAATCTACGGCTTGCGAATGCGATAGGATGGTCCAAGCCTTCGCCTCCATCCTATGTTAGTACTTCTCCCAGTGCTATACATGATGCGTCAACATGTACATGAAACTCTTTCTTCCAGTCCGGGAAGATTATAATCGGCATGATAACCATCTTTTCTTTCAATATATCCAAGCTTTTCTTACAGTCATCGTTCCAGTAGAACGTGACATCCTTCTTCAACAATTTTTCCATCGGCGTGGTGATCTGGGCATAAACTTTGATAAACTTTCTATATTATCCCATATGTCCTAGAGTAGTGCATAGCTATTTCACACTCCTTGGTGCTTCCAAGTTCAGTATCACTGTGATCTTTGCGAAGTCTACCATCAACCCTTGTCTACAAACCACATGCCCCAATAGGTTCCCAAAAGGAACGCAAAATAGACACTTCTTGAGATTGAGCGAATCTCTTATCTTCGGCAAGTGTCCAGCATTAGGCACAAGATTACTACGTGGCACTTAACCAACCCAAATAAAGTCCAGTCATCAAAATATACCTCCAATAACTTATGAATAAATTCCTTAAATGCCGCAACAACCATGCATGAAAATATTGCAGGCGCATTCTTCAATCCAAATAGCATTACGATGTATTGAAAACAACCCCATTCAGTCACGAAGGTTTTCTTTCTCCTATCCTCTAGTGTGATTTTGATTTTGGTGGTACCCATAGAACCCATCAGTCAAGAAATATGCTTTGTGGCCACCTACATTGTCCAACACTTCATCCGTGAATGGAGTCGGGAAAGGATCATGCACACAAGCGTCATTTAGTTTTATGAGATTCACGCATATCCTTATTTCATCCTTCTCCTTTTTCTCTTGCACCACCATAAGGCTTACCCAATCAAATTCTTCCATAAGCTCAATGATGCCTGCTGCTAGCATCTTGTCTAGCTCTAAGCGGACCTTCTCCTTTTATTTCAGATTGAGGTGATAAGGTCTCTGCTTAACTGGCTTCGCGTCGGGTTTTAACATGATCTTCATCACCCTAGGTCTATGATTATTCCTTTCAGATCTATAAACTTGGTAGGGAATAAGTCTTGGAATACACAGAGAAATTCAATAACCTTATCCACCATTGCATCATCCTAGTAGTCTCCAATATTTGCGAATTTGGGTTCTGCCCCCATACCATTGTTCACTTGTTTTGTTTTCACTGGCATGGTTATATCAGGGTTCTCAATCTATAGTCCTTGAACCTCGTGGTGGCCTTCTATTTTCAGAATGTTAATCTTCCACAGATCCTCATCCTCATCTTCAGCAGTTACATTATAACATTCGAGCATGTGACTCAACTAAGTAGCCCATTCAGGTTGAATTAGGTTTAAAGGATCCTACGGTATCCTAAATATGGCTACTTTCACCTCTTGTAGCACCTCATCAATACTTTATAAGAAGAGCTTCGACGAAAATCACATGTAGAAAGACCTTTGTCGACGCGTTTCGAACCAACTAGTGTGGTTCATCGTCAAGACAAGTTGAAGAAACAGATCCATCTTAGCATGTTAAATACTCTGAGCAGAGACTCCAACGGCTAACCTTGAATAACGTCTAATTTTGACTATAGGACCTAGGTCAAATTTATATTTGTTAATTTAATATTATTATTTTTTTTAATATTTATACTATTAATATATTATTCTATTTATGGGAAACAGTAAAAATAGGTAAAAATAAATAAATAAGGGAAGACAACTTATTTATTTATTCGAAGTTAAGGTAATAACATTAGGTTATTTAATATAAAATAATTCTACTGGTTATTAACCATATTATTATTTGTTGTTTTCTTTTTTTGGAAATAATGTAAATTAGGTAAATAAATAAACTAAACTAATGGTAAGTTTTTAATTTAATTAGATACAATATTACTAAATTTTATATATAT